>JAGFPH010003460.1:41729-74156 GCA_018207615.1 Philaenus spumarius
GTTTATAATGATTTATAACACATTATGTTGATTTAATTTGATTGATTTGCATATAGAATTTAAACCATCTAACAGCTGTCATGTTAGTTAAAACAGATTGTTAATAGATGGCGCCTTTCATTAGGAACCACATGAAGTGTAATATAAAAGTTTTTTAAACAATATTTGTAACGAAAACATGAATTTTAAGCTGTGTGTCTATTTTTTGTCAATAGCGGGGAACACAAAGCTTTAAAATGATGCTTGAATAATTAATTTTGATGAAGAATCAAGGGAGATATCGCTTAGCGACAAAAAAACACACTTGAGAAATAGTATATAAGGATTGTGACTGGATTTAATTGCTGTACACTCTTATATAATTTTATTTAATTATGGATTTTATATTTTTTATCTTCAGCATTCATTTTTAAACAGTATTAGTGAGGGTAGCTTCATGACAAAGTGGGCTATAACTTTTGAGACACAGAAAGCAAAAGAAAACAGCCATGAGTGTTGTGTTGTTTTTATTATTACAACATAATTTTGTGCTTAACCCAAATATTTGTAACAGACCTAATTATGTTAAATTATTCGATAGTAGGTAGTGGTAGGGCCTTTGCACTCTCAGTTTCTAAAAATCTGAAATTCTGAAAAAGGGTGTATTTTTTACCCCTCTCTCAGATGAGATTCTTGATACCTCTTTCCGAATCTCTTGCGAAATTGAAATTATTTATCGCATGTAAAGTTAAATATCTAAATTGTGTATAGTTTTATAAATATTTCTCAAACCCTAGGTCCGTGCCAAATATAATACTTAATAAAGACGTTATTAAAAGTTATTTCTCAATCGGAGAGATAATTTGGGATTAGTTCTTTATATACAAACAACTAAATTATAAAAGTAAAGCTTACTACAAAATGAATAACAGAAAAATAGAAATTTGCTTAATTTCTGACAGTGATGTGCTCTCTTAAATACAATCACTAGGGGCTCTGTCCCAACCCCGCCTTAGCCTACGGTCTCACATGGCTGTTTCGCTTCGTTCGCTAATCTTTGGCTCGTTTCTACCCGGGTGACCGAGCATCACTCAGTATTTTTAACATCTGGATTGTATCTATTCGAATGCTTAGTGACTTTAAAGGTGGTATAAAGAGAAGTTGTATCTATTAGCCTTCAAAGTGACTTGAAAGGTGGTATAAAAAGAAGTTCACAGTTTATATTTGATGCACATTTTTGCAGGCTTAAGACCTAGCGCATTAGATTCCTGACATCAAAAAACCCCTATATGCAAATTTTCATCAAAATCGTTTGAGCCGTTTTCGAGATCCGCGACAGATACAAAGATAGATACAAGAATTGCTCATTTAAAGTAATAGGATAAAATCATGGACACCATAGTTCGTGTCCTTGGCAATACTATGTCACAGCGGTAATGTGCATATGATTATTTTAATAAAACAGTAATAGATAGGGTAAATAATATGTATTAAATATGGTTCAAATTAATCATAATATCAAGCTCTAAGCAAATAAAAAACATTCATTGAATGAAATTTCTGGAATTTAAAATGGTTCTTGGATTTTTTTCAGTTTTCTACGGGATAAGCATTTTTTAACAAGTGAAGTGGAAAATTAATTATAATATTCCAAATTTTTCAAAACAATTCTTTCTTCCCTATTTCAAATGACCGAGAAGCTCTTAATAGTAAAATAGTTTAGGTAAAAAGTGTATTGTATGCAACTGATTTTGTTTCATGTTATTATTAGATTTCAGGATCATTATATAATATATATATCTAATTCCGTACGCACAAATTTTACAGTGAAATTGTGAGCGAATGGGAGGTGGTAGAAAGCTGGGGAGAGGTTTCATTTTAACGGTCTGGACATGAAATTTTGGGGGAAAATATTAACTTTTCTTAATTATGTCCTGAAAATTTGTTACGGAATAAAATAATTCCCATTTAAATAGCATGGGAATATATAGGTGTAAATCAGGTGATTTTAGTGTTAAAAACAGGTGATTGTATATAATAATTCCCATTTAAATAGCATGGGAATATGTAGGTGTAAATCAGGTGATTTTAGTGTTAAAAAGTAGTGTTGATTGTATATAAATTGGAAAATTCAGCTACCTGAATGTGCAGTTTTGTGATGTGTTTTGTTATTGTAGCTGTGTTTTTGTTTCAAAGTGAGAAATAATTAAACACATTATAAGATTATTTCTACTGAACTTGCTATTTTTTACTGTAATGAATAACGCAAATAAAATTCTGTAATTAAATTACTAGAATATATTGCCTATATAGGGGACTATTGCCCCTACAAGCCACCAGTAATATACTCATGATGCTCAGGAGAAGATATCCGCCAAGGTAGTTCGTCTTTAAGTTTAAGAAAAAGAGGAAAAAATAGATTCAGTAACTTGCTTCGAGTACAAAACCTATACGGTACAGTAGAACCCCTCTTATCTAGCCTCGGATCAACCGGCCTATCCCATGGAACAACAGAGATTTTTTTCTCTAACAGATTATATTACTGTAACTGGCCAAAGACTCAAACATTGATTGTTTGACGGACATTTCTTGGAAAATAAAGCAGGGTGACGCAACGTTAGGTGTGCAATGTGTTATTAGTGTTGTGGCAGGCAGAACAGGGGAGGGGGAGCGTGAGTTTGATTCCCCGGCAACTGTATTTTTTCTTAGAATCAGTTGACAAAGTGGCATCCTTTGTTTCTTTTTCTTCGTCTGTTGCTTTGTCGGAACCTATACTGAATTTCGTGGGAGCAAAATATGTAATATTTGTTACATATTGAGTAAAATGTTGAGCATCAAAAAGATTCAACGGCATTAGACGTGATGAACGTACAAAAATGGAGAGACTTGGTTTTAAAAAAATCTCAAAGAAGAGAAAATCTTAAAGTTAATGAACAGAAAAATAACAGATTTTTTAAACAATGATACAGTACAGTATATATGTAAATTCAGTTTTCAAAGTTTATGTAAGTTTAAAATGTTGGTGTTTGTTTGTTTATGTATGTACATACAATAAAATGGGTTGCAATAACGTCTTACTTGCTTGTTTATTTATTAAATATGTAGGCCTAGGTTATTTTTAAACAAAATTCTATTTTTTACGGAAACCTCGGATCAACATGCCAAATAACTAACCGACCAGGGTCTCGGTTCCGACCAGACAAGTTAAGAGGGGTTCTACTGTAAGTGGTTTACAATTATATTGGGGAACTATCACAACTAGACAGTAAGCAAATCAAGGAATAGCTTACCTGGTACATCTAGTAACAGCTCGGACTTTAAATACAGCTTGCTGCTGGTAAATTATATCTAAAACTTGTTCTGTATTGATTGCAGCCACATCCAATGCTCCGAATAAATTATTTGTTATTTCTTTATCATTTACAAAGAAAGCATATACGTTGTTGTCTTCCTGAAAAAACAAAAACAATTACCATTACTTTAGTCACTGTATCATAATCCATCTCTTTTTATTTCCATTGATTTATTTAAAATTGATTTTAATCAGTCTGTCTAGTAAATATGTTTATCAGTAGAATTAAAAGGATCAATTATTTAATTCAGAAATAATTTGGCAAAATTAGAAGACATGTAATTCAACTGATATTTTTACAAATAATAGTTATTAGGTACAATTACCTGCTGCAACAAACTGTTGCACATCAAAGTCAAATGTTCAACGGTGACATTCAGTGGCAAGTCCAATAGATTTCCCACCACTTCTCCCGTATCTGATTTGATTCTCGCAAGAACTCGTTTGTCTAAATCAACCGTCATTTTATGTTTTTAAGATTGACTTACAGAGTTACCTGTAAAACAAATCATGTATCAAACTTAAACACATATATTTTTTCCAACATGGGTTTGCCTATTATTTTTTCTTACATTTTTTTATGTTACGTAAAAACTTTTATTGCATAGGCAGCTACTTGTAATTGTGTATAAGAGGTATGCCGTAACTCCAAAACCTACACAACCCTTAAATTCAAACGCTATATAGCTTTAACGTCGAAACACTACACAGGCTTAACGATACACAGTCTTAATGTAAAACGTTACACAGCCTTAATTAATGTCAAATGCTAGACACTTGTCAAACACTATACAGCCTTAACAGCAAACGCAACAAAGCCTTAACGTCGAACCCTACACAGACTTAACCTCAAGCATTACACAGTTTTAACGTCAATGATACACAGCACAGTCACGTTACATCCCTTCTCTTCATTTCTACCGAGTTGGGCCGTGACCTTTGTTCATATTGGATGGGATCCTCAGTCCATTGAAAAAATACTTAGAGTTTTAAAAGAACAATGTGTTAGTATAAAATTTCTCGTGAAACTCGAAAAATCCACCAGAAACTCATTCTTTCTTAAAACAAATATATGGTGACAAATAATTATCCCCACTCAGGTTTATGAGTGGTTTAAATAGTTCAAAGAGAGATGAGGGGATATTGAAGATGACCTTTGTTCAAGATGAACTTAAACTTCAACAATGGATGAAAACATTGAAAAATCAGTGATTTGATCAGAACAGTTTGTCGGTTAAGTAATTCACGAAGTTGCTGAGAACATAGGAATTGACAAAGAATCTGTTCTGCAGATTTTGCATGAATATTTTAACAAGAGTTAAGCGTGTTAGATAGCAAAAATTGTAATTTTTGCTAACACTTTTTTTACAGCCACAACCTTGCACCGTTTGACCTTTTTATTCTCCATGGGGAAATCAATACTGAAAGAAACAAGACTTAAGTCAGATGAAGCTGTGAAATAAAGAAGAAAGGAGATCTTGCAGGCCTACATGCTTTCTGAAAGACTTCAAACATGGCTTTTACCAAAGGAAAATTTGCATAAGCCGTGAAGGGATTGTGGAGCTAGGAGGCATATACATACTGAATGTGATAGTGTTAAAGTTATGAAGAAATAAAAATATAGAATTTTATACAATTAATCCGGTTATTTCTCGCCCCAAACCCCTCCTAAAATTTCAAAATTTTTCATACCCTTTCTTAGTGAGCACCTATATCCCTAGAGGGAGCTACATACCAAATTTAATTCCAATCCGTTCGGTAGTTTTGAAGAAATCGTGATTTAATAACTTTGATCCCCAAACCCCCCTAAAATGTGTATAGGGTACCTCGTAAGTAGGCCTACTTATTAATTCTCTGAACCGAAGGTAGTTTAAGAAGTTTTGCAATAAGTCATTACTTTAAAGCAAGTTATAAATTATAACACAAACAAAAACTTACAGTATAAGGTAAATAACAAACTGTTGTAAGTTAATCCTAGCTATGTTAAGAGAAACCACTTTTTATCCTAACAGACCTAATTTAAACTCTTAATGGAGCCCCGTGTGGAAATAAAACAGTAAACCAAGTGTCATAGGCTATCTCAAAATGATGAGTTACAGATAATGGGAGTGGCTGATGGGCAGTAGGCGTTGCATTACCTTTTTTGAATTAGGGCCTAGCTTTCTCTCTTCTGCGCATCTCAGTCTACTTGAAATCACGCACACTATACTTACAAGAAAGTATGTTTTTTCAAAATCAAATTTTAGATAATTTTTGAAAGTAGTAAACCTAGTGCAAGCAGACAGAAATTACTGTAAATATTCGTAGAATAGAAAAGTCTGCTATAAGTTTGGATTACCAGATATTTGATGTTCTTAAATGTTTAGTAGGGCTATAGAGATAACGTTTTTTAAATAGGTAGCTACCGGTACTCTAATTAAATACCACTAGGTTTATTGGTACAAGTTTATAATACGCCTTCCTCCTGATATCATCGCAGACGATCGCCTTTAAGAATAAGAGTAGTGCTGCCAATCTTAAGCATATTGTAACTGATTGACTGTGGAATTTTGAGTTAGGCCTAGTGACAAAGTCAAAGATTCGCTTTATATGTGGTTCACTCAATTGTTTATCTTCAATATAGGACAGTGGTATAGAATTTTACATATAAAATAAAGGTAGGTATTTATATATAATAACCAGGAATGTAAGATAAAAAAAGAAAAGTAAATAAAAATAAATATCCTATACTTGGACTATTAAAGATTTTGTGATTTAACTTTGAATAGGGCCTAGGCTAATTTATACTTGGATTTTTTAAGACTTTAAAATTTGAAAATCCTAATTTATAATTAGGCCTACTACCTACTGATTGCTTATATATGTTTCTTATGTAAATATAAAACTTTGCAATAACAGGCTAAGCAAATATAATGAGACCGAGCCAGTAACCCACTATGGCGTAAGTTTACTATTCTACCCTAGGCCTAGCCTAATATTTTTGCAGACAATGTTGTTATACATTCTACTGTTAAATGTTGAATACAGGTAAGTAAACATACTGTGACTAAATACTATAGGTTAGAACCTTTTAGGTTTTTTTTATTATTCTTGCATTTCTGTTGCAATATGTTACCCTAGGGTCGAATAGTAAACTTGCTATTAAGAGATCTTATAAATAAATAATTGTAATAATTTGTAAATTCAGAAAAAAAAGAGTGAATATAAATTGAAATAAAAATAATTTGTAACAAAATCTTTTAAAACGTTAGCAACAGTCTGGTCAAATTTAGTATATAGGACTAAATGCATAATTTTATTGCTATATTTTGAGGTTATGTTTCCACTGTAGCAGAAATAAACTTAATAGAATGTTTACAGTTTAACTATACTAAAAGTCAAGAAAAATTGTGATTTCACCATCTGTGTCAGTATTACCTTAATTTAACTGGGATAAAAAACAAGAAGTGTTTATACAAAACCACGTGCAAACAACTTTGGATAGCAAAATAAACAATCCTAACCTACAATTTTTAAAAACACCGATTCTACAACGAGCGAACAGCGAAGTGTTGCGACGTTGCCCTGTTTTAAACAAGATTTTACCTGGCGTCTGGCGACTGAATATTCCAGATTCAATGCTCTTATGATGTGCATTAAATATTATAAAAAAATAATATGTAAAAGTTTGGATTTCGGAGACATGTCTTGTGTCTAAATAAAATGAAGACCTAGTATGGTGAAATTACAAAGATAGACCATTTTTTAAATTGAATACATTACAGTATCGTTTTAGACAATATTCTATAGAAAATAACGCTACTACAAGTTTTGTATTAATATATGATTTTTTAAATTGCTTCCCCCATTTCGATTTTACATAATAGAATATTATTATAAAATATAAACTATAACGTTGAAATTTTTAGCTCTAAGTCTATAATATACTGTATTATATTTTTGCAACCTCCACATCTGTTCAAACAAGTACTGTATTAACAAATCATGGAGATTGAGTTAATATTTCACTTAAAGTGTTTACTTTCTGCTAATGTAAATAAGTAGATGTTTTGAAATATTTTGAAAATATTGATGGAGCGCGAAGAGGGGCTGTGCAAGTCTCCTACGCCGGCTCCCACCACATTTCCCCTCTTGCGGCGGAGTACAGTCAGAGCCGCCTGCCCTACCTAATTCATGTCTGCTAGGTAGTCGTGTTGCTGTCTAATCCTTCTTTAAAATAGGAAATTTGTTTTTATTTATTTTTGAAACCCGACTTATTAATCTTGTGTATATAGTGCTAACACTATTTGTTTGTTGTAGGCTCAAGCTACAAATTGACACAGAACTAATTAATAAAAGTCATGTTTATAACAATACTAACATTGAATTACTAATATGACAAAGAAATTACCAGTGCTACCATAACCACAAGAGTCAACTTAGTGAAGTGTTATATTTGGAAAGTGTGTTGTTTTGTTTTTAAATTTGTGTAAAAAAGTGCTTCGTACAAGAAGGCTTCATGCTTATATAGGCAAAGCCTTTGGTTTCAAACCACAAAAGCCACACCGGCAAAGAACAAAAAAAAAAAAAAAAAAAAACACTTTTTGTTGGTGACTTTACTGAAGACCAGTCTCAGTAAATATTACTCTTGGTAATATTATCTCTGCTGAAGACTAACAGTCGAGTAGGAGAGTGTAAGACGTTACAGCGCATGCTCAAGGGACGCTTCACGCTACTTAGCACTATCCAGGGTGGGATAACTAATATCTTTGATTATGGACGTTCATTATGTATAATCTTGATATCTTGTATCTTGATTATGTATAATCAAGGCTAATATTATAGGGAAACGTGTTCTATGTTACAGTTTCAATTTTTAGTCCACTACGATTCCACCAGAAGCGTTGGTATCGCACAAACTGTGGATGACGTCATAAAAAAACGTTTATTTTTTTAAATAAAAGTAATGCAAGAATAGCGGACACGGTTTTATTATAATTGAATATTGATTATGGATAAAATTAAAGTGTGCTACGTAAAAGGATGTTTGAATTCTCAAATTAATGAGGCAGGAAGACTTTTTTTACTTTACCAAACAAAACTAAAGGAAATCCGACACTGTAAGTATGATTTGTATACAAAATTAATCTTTATAGCCTAACCTTTATTCTAGGCTTTGTTAAAACAGTATTTTTTACAATTACTTTAGACTATAATGTAAATTTATTAGGCTACCTATTTAAATGGAAGTACAAATGGCCTGTAATTACCAACTAGATTGTGTAATAACAAATAAAAATTCTAAGACTTATTTTAAATAGGCTATGTTAAGTATTTTTTATCTAGTCACTATCAAAACAATCATTAATAATCCCAATAGATTGCTTGTTCAAGATACTTATGGCCTAATTTTTAATACTTTATTAAATTATCAAGGTTTACTTATTTAATCCTATGTTATTACTTTCAGGTATTTATATAAATTTTTCTTGTTTTTATAACCTCTACTGCACATAATCTTCAAAGAAAATGTGTAGGCCTACTGTATTTTTTTTACACCTTTCAAGTTGATACTTCTAGATGTTTTAGATTATAGTTGTATATAGGCTAAGTTACTTAGTTATGGTGGGAAAGAAGGATGAAACCTACAACTTAAAAGTGATCCAGTTGTTTTAAGTTCGGTTTGATTAGTTTGTCTTAGTTGGCGTAAATTTAGGACTACTATTCGAAATTCAGCTGATATTTTTGCAGACGACGACGTTGTTTTACATTGTACTATGTTGTTTTAAATATTGAATACAGATAAACATACTGAGACTAAAGATTGTAAGTTAGAACTTTAGGTTATTTAAAAAAAAATATCCTTGCTTTTCTGTTGCCGTATGTCAGCCGAGGGTCGAATAGTAAATTTGCGCCTCTTAGTGTTACATTATTGTTATAGAAAAGGGAGGTGCCTTACCATAATATGCTAATGGTTTGATATAACATAATAACAAGTATTTTGTAACCAACATACAGTGACGGGTTAGGCCTGTATACGACTCTACACTATGTTGGGGCAGAGGTGACAATGTATACTCAAGAAAATGCTCTAATAATAGGCCTACATAATTGTAATGTTAAAAACTATTTCTAAAAGTATTAAGTAAATGATTAAAATATGATTTAAAAACTTGGAAAAAATATGATAAGCTTGGAAATTTTGGTTATGGTGTCTTATATTTTATTGCAGTATTTGAAGTATTGTATGTGTATAAAATTATGTAATTATAAACAAATTTGTTAAAGCATCCCGGGTGCAATTACGTCACCACCTTCTCTTGGCCTTTATTTCATCCAATCAAGTTTTCTATATACGCATGGATTGTTTTTGAATTTCAAATAGGCTGTTTTTTTTTTAAATTTATAATATGTTTCTGAATATTTTAATAATTATAATTCTGTGTTTATTTTATTTTGCTGGAAATATAGTTTTATGTACTGTTTATTCTGTAATTTAGCCAGCATTTTACATTAGCCAGCAACAGAACCTTAGGCTACAACATTTTACTATTTAATTATGTATAATTGTGTTACATTTGACTTTAGGCTTGGCCTAATTCATGAATTCAATGTAGCCTAACAACAAAAAGAAAAATTGTACAACTCACTATATTAAAGCATGGTTATACAATAATTTGTTATTTCTGAGTAAAAAGTCCCATGGTTAACGATAATTGCAATTTTATTTCATTTTAAAATTTATGACATACATATGTACAAAAAATCATTTTGCTAGAAGCCTTACTGGAGTTAAGTCCACTTCCAGAACTAATATAAAAAATATTAATGTAGCACATATAGGCCTATATCAATAATTTTTACATTGTCTGTATTTTTTACTAATTACAGGTAGTCTGGACTTTTATGGAGTTGCCAGATGGGATGACATTCGAACTGCATACGATTTGGATAAGTCTTCAGAAGAGTTCCGTTTGCTACATAAGCTGAAAGATTCTCATTTGGAGCCTATAAGAACCCAAAAAATGAAAGTCGCCAAAGCAGCTCAGGCTTTAAGTCACTCTGTAGCAGCTACTATTATGTATGCAGTTCGACTTGGTAAGTTAGTTAAAATTATTTAGGTTTTTGTATGTTAAACATGTGTAAGAGAAAGTATATGTTATAATGAATTGATTCATTTTATTTTTTGCGACAGAATTTTCTATTATTATACAGTAAGACCTCGATAATCCGGCAGACTCGATAGTTCGGCATCAATCATCTTGAAAATTTGCACTCATTAAAAATAGCAGTTTTTGTAATTATTGAGTGATTTAAGCCTGGTCTACACTGTCTGTTGGCTCCGCATCCGTTAAAAACAGTGTGCAAAAATCTACTGCTCAATAAACTTGTCCAAAACAAACATAACAATAAAAATACTACGCCCACATGCCCCCCCCCCCCTTACCGAACGCTGTTCCTGTTTATATTAATGTTTCGGCATAAAAGACAGTGAAACACCATAAAACACATAATTACTCCGCTTCATATGTGCTTAAAATTATTTTAAAGGCTGTCTTATAAAAAATTAATCAGGTTATTATAGGAAAAATATTTCATCATCTTGAAGCCTGGGGCTATGATCACAATTATAACATCAGCGTGTCACTCGCACGATAGTATAGGCCTAAGGAACCTTTTTTGTACATTTATTACAATCCAGCGCTCAGAGAGCTTATATTATAAATATTTTATGTACAAAATGATTTTGTTTTAGGCGCTTTTAAAATTTATTAGTTAGCGGCAATTTCTCTACGCAGTTAATGTTACGTAGTTTCAACATGCAATTTGCCTGTTCATATACAGTACATGTGCGTTTGTTTATAGTTTATTCCCTGTCTAAACCATTTTAAAGGAAGACCTCGATAATCCGTCATCACCGGATCCCCGAGCGTGCTTGATTATCGAGGTCTTACTGTATTAGTTTTATTTTGCAATAATTTTTGAGCAATAATAACACAAAATAAAAATAAAATAATTTTTTTCACTTGTAATGTAGTTAGAATTTTCTAGTTAAGAAAGTAGTCAAACTATTTATAAAAGCAAGCCTATCTATATATAAAATTCAAATAAATATGGCCATATATAATTCAAACTATCATTAAGTATGACATATACAGGCAATAAACAATGTCAAGATTAAGATACAAACACTACGTTCAAGATATTGAAACATTTTAAGCCATGAGAAATCATAAAAAGGGTTAATTTGTATGTATGTATTGAAACATAAGATTCTGTTTTTTTTTTTGTTTTTTTTTTTAAAGAACAGTGAAATGTAAGAGTCACAAAATTTGTTAAATAGCCTAGAAGATAACATTGCACTTTCTAACTATCAAATTTTGATCAATGCAAACTAAAGGTTTATTTACAAGTCAGACAGGCGACTTAGTTCCTCCTATTTATTCAAAGCCAAATTGTCACATCATTCTACTTTTTTATCCTTTTGTTGCTCTCTTAAATTAAGCTTCTAATAAAATTTTACATTACGTAATACCTTGTTTGAAAAAAATTCTAATTGGCTGGTATGTTTGTTACAGGTTCTCTACCGTCATCGGCTTCTATAAACCTTTCAAGATAATTTTATGTGAATATTATTGATTATATATCTAGGAGATATAATGTTTTAATAAATTTATCTTATCAAAAAAATGTTATTATTTGTTTACCATCCTTCTACCGTAGTGCTTTCTTTACTGGCAACAAAAATAGGTAATGCATTCTCTTTTATTTTTATAAAGACAAATTATGATTAAAAATGTCTAAAACCATTATTAATTAAAACCATTGTGCATCCACTTAATTAATTTGAGTGTACATTTTAACAAATAAGATTTCTTTATCTACAAGTGGTCAAATATATTTCAATAATACTTTTACCAAAGCTATTTTCAAATAATAATATGTTAATTTATAACTGTTATAAATTTAAATAAATATTACATATATTTTCATTTTTACAGCCTAATATTATGTGATTACTTTTGAAATTAAGTATTTTTCTTAGATTACAACTGTGTTTTAAATTATAGACAAATGTATTATTAAATGACACTTATTCTATTCATTTAATAAACTTTTGTTTAAAAAAATAAATTTCACAGTTAGTAGTCAAAGAATAAGGCTTTAATATGCAAAAGTAATGATTTAATAGTGGGCCTATAAATTATAATAATATACTACAATACCGGTTAAAATAGATACAACGTACTACGTTTAGTAAAACTTTGTTTGTTAGTCCACTACTATTCCACCAGAAGCGCTGAAGATAGTTTCAACTTATAACATTGAGTTGCCTATCTCCTCTTGGTAATATTATCTCTGGCACTATCTGTATTGTGTCATTAAGACTTGCTCCCTAAATGACAGTGATTGCATTCGGCCGCACTGGTTAGATCCACCGGTAGGTAGATGACGTCAGAGTGGTGAATTCAACCAATAACTGTGCAGCCGAATGCACTGGTAGATTGTAGCGATAACTGAACTTTCAAATTCATAAGCTATGGTTTTTGGCGCCATGATTTCTACTGTTGTGGTAGATGATGCATCGCTAATTTATTGCGGTGGAAAAATGGCATCCGATAGGAGAAGTGACGTCATCTACCGAAGTTCGATTAGTGGCATTCCACGGTAACTAGAAATACACGGTATGTGTCACGAGACAGCTGCGCAGTAACTCTGAGCTTAGATGACGTCACTGCCACCGTCTCATGCTTCCCGCCTAGCAGAAGCAGATTGACTTACACGAACTATTTACGCAAACAACGATTTGCTGGGTTAGTTATGTGTAATTTTTACACAAATGTGTGCATGATGTGTAGTATAGTTTTCTTCTAAACAGTGCATATAATATTTTAAGTTTAAGTGTGTGTATATTTAAGTGTTTTATAACAAAATGCCTTGTTGTGCAGTTGCCGGTTGCACCAATCATACGGATCACGCAAAGAGGTTAGGAATTTCCTTTCATAGATTTCCTAAAGATAAACTACACAAACAGTGGGTACATTTTTGTAAAAGGAAAGATCATTTTAATTCACTTACAGCGTCGATTTACTCTGAGCATTTTTTAATGACAGATTTTGAAAGAGACTTACAAAGTGAACTATTAAACCTACCTAAAAAAACACATTTTAAAACCCAAGACAGTTCCAACACAAAAAATACCAAATGCCACCGCAACACCCCCCACATTATCTCAACGATTACACCGAGCCGAAAATCGTGAATCTAAATATATTATAAAAATCTTTGCGTATATTAGGCAAAGAGAAAAAGAAAAAAATCTTTGCTATATGATTCAACAGACAGTGTAAATATTCAAAACACACCTGATGATCAGGAAGCTAATTCTTCCAATTTAAATTTAACACGACCTATATCTGGTGATTTATCTACGGTAGAGGCTCTTTTATATGAAAACGACAATTTAAAAAAAGAAAATAAATTACATGTAAAAAATCTGGACATTGGTTGACCGTGCAGGCCAATCCTAGAACTTCCCGCTTAGTTTGAATTTTAAACGCTTAAAAATGAGTTTATTTGTTAAAATACCAAAAAACGAAAATTTGTGAATTTTTAAACAACGATAACTTTTGAATTCGTCGTTCGATTTTCATTTTTTAAAAAGCATTTTACGCAGTTTTTAAAGCACAAAAAGAAAATGTACAGGTTTATATTGATTGGTTGAGAAATCTGGAAGATATGTTAAAAAAATACCAAAAATATCAAAAAACGAAAATTTGTGAATTTTTAAACAACGATAACTTTTGAATGCGTCGTCCGATTTTCATTTTCAAAAAAGCAGTCGACGCAGTTTTTTAAGCACAAAAAATGTATACATGGTTTTATTATGATTTTTTCGTACGCTTTAAAGTTATTTTAAAAAAACATAAAAATTCCAAAAAAAATTTAGGTTATTTTTTAAAATTTCTTCGGATTGGCTCGATGGATTAACTCTCAAATCTAATCAGATGTAAGTTTTGATACACCCTTCCAAATGACATGTCTTAGAATTCAATCGGTTGATTCGTTTTTGAGAAACTGTACGACAAAAATGTATTTACACACATAAATCCACACACACACACACACACACACACGGTCGGACATCTCGGCGGGAATAGTCAGAATGGCTTCCTGGGACCTCAAAACGTGGAGTTTTAATGAAAACTCGACTTTCGAAAATCGGACCGAAATCAATAACTTCCCTTTATTGGTAGCGGGAAGTTAATAAACTGAACAATGCTAGTGTACTTATATAAAAACTCAAACAATCGTTAGAAAATTATGAAAAAATATTTACCGTATGTCAGCAGCAATATGTATTAAAGGGGAAATGTACAACTGGTCGGCTGATGATGTAGCAAAAGCAGTAACTATCAGATGCATCTCTAAAAAAGGATTATCACATCTAAGGGAAACATTAAAATATCCCCTCCCAAGCGAGACAACCATAGCAAGGCGGCTTTCTCAATTTTCAACCCCTCCTGGATTTATAGACATTAGCATGAATATACTTAAAGGGCAAGCTATAATATTAAATGAAGATTTTCATAAGGATGTTGTCATCAGTTTTGACGAAATGAAAGTTAATTCAGACATCTGTTATGATCGTATTGAAGACAAGTTTAGGGGCCCACATGTGAATATCCAGGTCATGATTATTCGTAGCCTAACACGGAAATGGAAACAGCCGATTTATTATCAGTTTGATCAATCTGTAACTAAAGACATTTTTTTTTGAAGCCGTAAAAGTCGTTGAACTATATCTGGATTCCGAGTGCGTGCTTTTGTGTGTGATATGGGTGGATCAAATCGAAAACTAATTTCTGACCTTGGAATAACTCCTGAAAATCCTAGTTTTAAAAACCCTTTTGCTGACGATCGCTTGGTGTGGGGATTTTGTGATATTCCTCATGTGTTGAAACTCATACGGAATCATCTTTTGGATCAAGGATATACACTCAAAAGCGGAGAACGAGTTACCAAAGAACTATTGGTAAAATTAATCAATTATCAAAAAGATGGCGACCTAAAATTTACCCAGAAATTATCAGAAAACCACTTGCTTGTTACTGGAAGCGAACGACAGAACGTGAGAAAAGCGGCCGAGCTGCTTTCAAGAACAGTGGCAAACGCTATAGAGTACGTGTTTCCGGGAAATGAACATTTTGTAGAATTTTTGCTAACGGTTAACAATGGTTTTGATGTACTTCGAGAATTCCTCACCACCCGACAGATAAAATGAAAAGTGCATACGGGACTAGTTTACAGGACCAAAATTTGGTTTTAAACAAACTCTATGATCTGTGCTCGTCTATGCGTGTGCTTGGAAAGTCGGACTTGCTCCCTTTCCAAAAAGGTTGCATGATATCAATTCGTAGCTTACAAGGTTTATTTGAAAATTTGCAACATGAAGGATATAAATACTTACTGTCGGCCAAATGTAACCAGGATGTCTTGGAATCATATTTTTCGTTGTTAAGAGGTTTGGGACGTTTTTACGATCATCCTCTACCAGTGACAGTGACTCAAAGAATAAAATCTCTGTTACTTAGCCACAATGCCTCTGATGTCATAAGACGGGAAATTGTAACAGTGGGGAACAGTGCGATACGTTAAGTGTTGACGTTCTGAGCATTACTGACTGCATTGTCTCTGACAATGAATTAACTTTAACTTCAGAAAATAATGGGTTTGGGAGTTTCGAGGCTGAAGATGAAGAGTTAAACACAATTGTTGACTCGTTGGTACAAGAACTGTGTGAAACTGGCTATGGAAACAATCAGCCTAAAGAAAACATAGATTTGATCAAAGTGTTAGCAGGATACGTGACGTATCGCGTTATCAAAAAAGGGATAAATACAACTTTTAACTATGGAGAAAAAACTCGACTCTGCAATATGAAAAACACTGACTGGCTCTCGGTTTTATCCAGAGGTGGACTTATGAATCCTTCTTCAGAATGGGTAGATTTTGTTGTGAAGTTTGAACAAGAGTTTATTCGTTTTCATGGCAACGGTTTAAACAGTTGTCCTAATGTAATGAAGGAACTAACAGATATTCTTAAAGTAAAGTTTAGTTCCATCGATGAATTTGCTATAAGTTGTTTTGTTCGTACAAGATCATTCATTAGAATGAAAGAACTCAATAATAAGAAATCACTGAAAAGACCACAAGTCAAGTGCATAGAGTCGAACCATTCACGAAAGAAGATAAAAAAACTAAGGAAACTGCAGAACTGAGCAAACGATAATTAACAAAGGTTAGTCAAATTTACTCATTACAGTATCTGCTTTTATAAGTTATTTATGACAAACCAAACATTTATTATAAAATAAATTTAAACAAGAATTACAGGTACAGTACCTGTTTTGTTGTATTTACTATTTGTTATGCTATTGTTATCACTTAATATTTGACCTTGAATATTTCCATTTTAGGTTTATTAATTGGGTTTAGGTCATTCATACTATTAATTTCAAACAAAACAACAAAAAATTTCCTTAAATTTTTTTATATGCAAATACATCTTTTTATAATGAATAACTATGAATTTACTGTCGATAAAAAAGGTTTTACTATAAAAAAATTGCACCTCTAGATTCCCTAGAGTGTATATGTAATCCCATGAAAGATTGTATATTTTCCGTTCACTCAATAGTCGTGTAGGGTGATGTTTTTAAGAAGCTTGTCACTGGCGAAATCGAATCGCTGTAGGGATGCCGGGTGCTTCGGTGGCAGTGACGTCATAGCCACCAACGACCTGCGCGTAACACATACCGTCTTGTTCTAGTTACCGTGGTGGCATTCGGCCGCACTAATACCACTACTACAGTGACTTGATAGAGACAGTGTGGCCAATGGTGGCCAACGAGCGCTGGCCGCCATATTGTTTCCAACTCAACACGGGTTTATATTAGCGTAAGGACGATTTTTCACATTTAACTCCAATTTCTGCTTCAAATAATTGTTCTTATGCAATTGGATTAATACATTGTCACAAAAATTTTCAAGTATAAACCATTTTTTTCGATATATTTTTCTCACTAAATGAATGAATACAGAAAATACCGGCTGGCACTTTTTTACTACTGTACTCGTGCACATTATCATTTAAACTTCTATATAATCTAATTAATTTTAGTGAAGTATACCGGTAGGCCTATATTATTATTTATTTTCTTCATCAGAAATGTACAAGCAACATTTCTGTGTAGTTGAATTTTTAACAATATTATAAACAACAATTTTAGAACCGTAGTTTAGTACAAATGGAACAAAACTACTGTGGTACATTTTTTAGCCTATTGAAATGTCAAAAGTTGGCCCTTTGAAAAATACCTAAAGTTTTTTAAATTATAAATCCAATATTAGAAAATATAAAAAATCTGTTTTAAAAGAAACAATTAAAAAATATTTGTTCTCCAAAAATACATTTTTGGGAGAAAAATATTAAATTTCGGCAAAATGCAAAAGTTTATACATATGTATTTAAAAAATGTATGAATACTTCAAAATGCAACATTAGGGTTCTAAACTATATTATAAAGGATACATAGGCCTAGCTACCCAAAAATAACTTCAAGTGTAATTTTGTTTGTTTTTTTATATACCTATATATTTTGTCTTCTAAAAGGCCCATTAGTTTTTCCACGAGTAAAAAAGTTCATAAAAACACAAAATATGTTTCCGACAAGGCATAAAATGAAGCCTAATAGACCCCTATATACTATATTCTAAATAGGCCTACACAAAAATATAGTAAACACATTGTTTAGTAAGTAGGCTATTGAAAAGAAAAAATATGGTGTATTGGAAATTTTATCTTAAAAGGTTAAAACAAACAAAATATGTTCCAAAAAGGCATACAATGAAGCCTAATTTATTATAAACAAAAATATATTAGGACTACCACATTATTTTGTAAGTAGGCTATTAGAAAGACATAGGTAGGCCTAGTTATAGTTTTCACGCACTCAAGCAATTTATATTAGCCTACAATGACAAGAGAAATTAAAGTAGACTATAATCATTGAAGAAACAACACTAGTGTTGTTTCTTCAATGCTATAATGTAATAAACCATGTACCAAATAAATCTGAAGAATCTCCTGAGTACAAAGATATTTAATATAACTTATTAAATATTACTTTAGATGTAGGCTACAAAGTTTTTTTTTTAATTATTGCTAAAAGAGTACTCCAGGTAGGCTACTCTTTGCCAGAAAGGAGGTTAATGGAAGGAGTGACAATAATAAATACAATCATATACAATGAAAAATAATCGCGTACGCAAACTTTATTTTAGGTTTACATCACTGTTTACATTTTGTCTTTTTAATACTTGTACTTGTACTTAATACTGTCGAAACCACTAAAAGATCCAGTTATTCATATACTGTAATTTCAGTTTTCACTAAGTTGACACTAAATTACAACTGAACTATTTAATAAATTTAATAATTAAATCATAAACTACAAAAAAACCATACAAAAAAGCAAGAAAAACAATGAAATAACAGCAGTAATATCACAAAAATAACTAATTCATATTTAAATAACATTACTGAAAGCAGAAAAATGGAAACAATTTGGCGCAGCCAATAGAAAACAAGACGTCCGTTGACCACATGTCTCTATCTATTCACTGTAATACCTACCGGTGAGTACGGCCAAATCAACGACCACATAATGTGGTTGTTGGGCCAAATACACCCAATGTGAAAAAATAATTTTCTTACACACACACTTTAACAAAGTACGTTTTTGCACACTCACAGCAGTTCGCTAACCGGCCGCACACTGAGAGAACATTCTGCTCAAAGCAAGTGTTCTACATAAATGATGGCAAATGTCCGAATAACTAATAATAAAATTGAACATCCATCATTAATAAAATGATAACTTCAAACAGAGAATAATTTTGTTAGGCTACATAAGTTTTTTCTGTATGTATTTTTAACTAAAATAAGTTTTAAAATCTACAAATTTTCAGATTGTTAATAATAGATTTTTTTTTGTGTAGACCTACTTAAAAAATCTGGTAATTGGTTGACCGTTCAGTCCAACCATAGAACTTCCCGCTTAGTTTGAATTTTAAACGCTTAAAAATGAGTTTATTTGTTAAAATACCAAAAAACGAAAGTGTGTGAATTTTTAAACAAAGATAAATTTTTGAATGCGTCGTTCGATTTTCATTTAAAAAAAAGCATTCTACGCAGTTTTTAAAGCACAAAAAGAAAATGTACAAGTTTATATTGATTGGTTGAGAAATCTGGAAGATATGTTAAAAAAATACCAAAAAATACCAAAAAAATCAAATTTGTGAATTTTTAAACAACGATAACTTTTGAATGCGTCGTCCGATTTTCATTTTCAAAAAAGCAGTCGACGCAGTTTTTTAAGCACAAAAAATGTATACATGGTTTTATTATGATTTTTTCGCACGCTTTAAAGTTATTTTTAAAAAACATAAAAATTCAAAAAAAAATTTAGGTTATTTTTTTAAATTTCTTCGGATTGGCTCGATGGATTAACTCTCAAATCTAATCAGATCTAAGTTTTGATACACCCTTTCGAATGACATGTCGTAGAATTCAATCGGTTGATTCGTTTTTGAGAAACTGTACGACAAAAATTTATTTACACACATACATCCACACACACACACACACACACACACACACACACACACACACACACACACGGTCGGACACCTCGGCGGGAATAGTCAGAATGGCTTCCTGGGACCTCAAAACGTGGAGATTTAATGAAAACTCGACTTTCGAAAATCGGACCGAAATCAATAACTTCCCTTTATTGGTAGCGGGAAGTTAAAAATAGAAACAATTTTTTGAGTATGTTTTTTACTTATTTATGATTGAAATGAGTATTATTGGATTGTTTACTTTATCATCAAAATCGGAAGGACAAATAATTAAGTCCTTTAACTTTGTTGTTGTCAAAAGGACAAATGTAGCAAAATAAGAATAGGACAAAAATCAATGCTTTCTTTAAAATGTATGTAATTTAGGCCTATGTATTTAATTTGAACTTTACCATGATGTTAACATTTTTTTTAAATTACAGAATTGTATAATATAAGCAACTTGTATAAAGATTCAAAAAGAATAGTAAAAATTATTTTTTTTTTATTAAAAAAAAAAAAAAAAAAACTGATAAACATCCTATTGGACATTTTGGCAAAACATAGTTGATATATTTATACATAATAAACGGTACCAGGAACTGGCACATACTTTCTCATAAACATATTTAAATTATTAAACAGATTCACTGTGACTTGTAGAGTGGGGTAGAGAGGTGATTTTTTATTAAAGTTGGAGATTAACTAATACATAGTATTATTATTATCTAGAGAGAAAACTATTCGATCGAATTCGAAGAAATTTGCACCCAACACGTCAATTAGGTCTTTATAGATGGACGTAAAAAGGTTTTGAAAAGTTTTGAAAACCAACCCTCTTTATGGCCAAAAAACCCCCAAAAATCAGTTATTATTATTATTATTAGCTAAACGAGAATATTTAGAAAGATGCGGTTTTTTTGCATATGGTAGGCTACATTAAAGGCTACAAATAAGCCAAATTTTATCAAAATCGTTAGAGCCGTTTTTTTATAAAAAAATAATAACTGATTATTTGGTGCAAATTTGGTTGAAATCGATTGAACAGTTTTCTTTCTAGCTTTGTATACATACAGACATACATATAGACATACATACATACAGACAGACATACAGACGGACATTTTGTAAAAACCACTTTTTTGGACTCAGGGGGCCCCCAAAACGGATATTTCCACAAAAATCTCAACATCGATTTTTTTTGTGATCACTATACTTTCTCTATACTATAGTATAGTGAGAAAGTAAAAGCGGGCCCAACATTCATATTGCATAGTGGCCCATAAATTGTCTTGGCTGCACTTTGTTGACTATTTCACCCTGCAAGAAGATTTCAAGTTGTTATCAATAAATCGGTTGATTATGTTGTGTTCATATACAAAAGTATATAAAAGCAGTGCACAAGTTTCTACAAAGCTAAATAAAGGCTCAAGAGAACACATACGGAACTGTATTAATTGTAATCAATTGATATTACACACAACATTGATTGAGTGTAAGCGAGGTCCTGTTTCAAGACCATTTGGCATTTCGTCTTTCTGTTTACTACACGATTACAACCAAATACACAGGTTGCTAGATTTTCTTCCATTTTGCCAAATATGTTCCTAGAAGTCAGGAAAAACGATGTATGTGTAGGGATTTTCATAAAATACAGTTTTAATAATATCACCATACACCTTGTAAATGAGCCATCACCTATAGTATGTTACTCAAATTGTTTAATTTTACTGTGTCAATATTGGGTAGTTGAATGGTTAGAGTCGATGACTTCAGTTCTGAAGATTCTTAGTTCGATCAAATGAATCAACAAACTTTTTTTTATTTTTTCAAATATTTTTAATATTAATGTGTCATAATATTATTGTGGTTAAATCCCATGAATCAATCAACTATTTTACATTTTCAAATGTTTTCAATATTTATGTGTCATCTATATATAAAATCCAAATACCACTCACTCATCACGAAATCTCAAAAACCACCAAACGGATTGGAATTAAATTTGGTATGTAGCTTCCTCTGGGGCCGTAGGTGCTCGCTAAGAAATTTTTTCAAAAAATTCAAAATTTTAGGGGGGGTTGGGGAGGTCAAATTTACTAAAAATCTCCATAAGAAATACATAGTATAATATATTTATTGATATATATTTTTGGTTAATGTACATTTAACTTTGATTTGTCTATCCGTGCAAAGCCGGATCGGGCCAGCTAGTCATCTTATAAAGTCTACATTTTACTTTCTGTACCTCTACAAATAAATCTTTTAAAAATCTGGTAAAGTAAAATGTTTAACAAAATTAAACATTAAACAATTTGTAATATAATGCATGAATAATTCTTTCAACATAATTTATAAAATTGTAACTTGTAAAAAGTTCTTAATCAAAAGAAAGAAACAAATTCAAAATTGATCCTACAAACCAAATAAAACTTAGTTAAAGTGTGTTTAAAAATTTAGTTTAATCAAAATTATAAAGATAAGGAAAAAATATATATAACAGGTATGAAATATATTATTTTACAAACCTTCATACAAATTAGTTATAGGCTAAAGTAGAAAAGTCATAAAAAAGCCCTTGAACGCTTCGTTTTAGGAGAATGACTACGGCCCGTACTTCAAATTTTACACGAATGTTCTTTGAAAGCATTTAAAATTACTGTACTTGTGTAATAGTTTTTATTTCTTGAGTCCTTTTTTTACGCATTTGCAAGAATGGTTAAGTGAAAACAAAATCCGAAATCAAAAACATTTATCAATTTTGTATTTATCGAACCAAATTTATTGAACCCTGCCGTTTCTTGATGTTGAGATTTGCAACTATATTAGCAAGTGGACAATGTGAACTAAAGCGAAAGAGATTTATGAAAAGAAACACTGTATTCAGCAAATTTGCTTTGTGGTGGGAATAAACTGATGCAAAATAATTAGCGAATTGATTTGACAGTCTTGTGCAAGGCTTCCACCAATTAATGTCTTTGCCTTAGAAGGCAGAAATAATGATGATACTGAAAATAGCATTTTTAATGGCTGTAGCAACTGTTAAGTCTTCATTAAACTTTTATCTTTAACAGTACTTCCATGGTTGGACATCATGACAAGCTATATTGGCGATTGAAAGTTAGCATATAAAGGTTAATTTTAAAATGTTTAAGGCATTGAGAAATTAAGTTCATATTATTTCAGTAAAACTGTTTTATTACTTCAAAGAGAATATTCTCAGATTACTTCAATGATTTGTATACAAATTTTATTATTTATTATTTACTTATATAGATACGTAGTAAAATACTAAAAAGTATTCCCTTCACTCTGCCCCATTTTAATCCACTAGCATGGAGGCAACTAGTATAAAATTAGCTTAAATTTAATTCAATACACAATTTTTTCAAAGACTTTTGCTATTATGTTTTAAATTATGTTTAATAGCTGGTATTGCATAAGATTAGAGCAAATCGATCTCTAGTATTAGGTACTTTCTTTAATTTTTTCCAATAAAAAATAATTATTGTAAATGTCTACTTTATTCAAAGAAAATTATGTTTCTGATTGTATAGTTTAGTGTATTGTTGTATACAACTAATTATTGAATAGAAGAAAATAAAAAATATAATATAATATTTTTAATTAATAAACCTTTTGTCAAACCACCAATTTTTCTCTTTTGTCTGACAATTATTTAGTCCTAAAATTGAATGTTTATACCTTTTGAGTTGTAACATAAGCACTAACAAGAACTTCAATAGTGTGCTAATTATTTAAAAAGATTACAAAATAATAGGATAAATGGACGTAGATGTAGTCCAATTGTTAACAAGATCTTTAATTCTAAACAGAACCTTATACCATCAGTAATATGTAATATTATCAGTATTTCAAAGAGTTGAAATTTTGAAATTTAAAAAGTCATATAGGTGGATTAATGGAATAGGGTACTAATGTAAATTTAGATATCCTAAAAGTACGAGCATCAATATTTTAAATTAATTTACTTTAGTAATACTAATAGTACTATTGAACGTGATAAGTCTCCTTATGAGTTGTTATTAGAAAAAATATATCAGAAAATTTAACTGTTTACAAATCAAGAAAAATTAGTCTGACAATACACTACACAAATTGTTTAGATTATTAAGTGCCATGTGTTTTAACAACTTGCATGTTGGCCTACCTACTTTACATCTATTAATTTCATAAAATTGTCAACTTCAGAGGTTAGCAAACACACCGACTATTTTAATCTTCTGAAAGTAGGCTATTGATCTTAATAATGTGATAAAATTCCAAAGCCGTAGCTGTAACGCTGTTAGTTATTCAAACAATAATTGGAAGACAGACAGTTGAGATAATCTGCTATTTTAGTGGACTAACTGATCAATATAGTCAAATAAAATTTTAGATTACTTTATAATAAAATACTGACACAGATATAAAAATAACCTTTTACAAGCACAAGGCTTGAACAACAACTTATAAAGCACAGGAAACTTAATACCTTCCATTGCAAAAATATAATAATAACAACAAATCAACTTCCTCTCTAACAACTCAAGTCAAACTTCTCCCGGTAAGAAAGGTCTTCTTGGCCACGTTTGCTTTTCTAATAATTTATCTCTACCTTCTAAAAACGTTTTTAACTCTCCCATCACAGGTTTGATATGAGTATCCATCCACTCATTCACTGTATAAGTATCATATATCTCAGACATGGACTTAGTCATATCTTGTTGCAAGTTTAAAAGTTCTAATTCAAATCTGTCCAGTTCGAAAGTTGCTTCTTCTACATGTGAGGGGTTGGATATACCTAATTCAATATTATAATCAGTAAACCACCCTTTGGCAATATTTGACCCCTTCATGCGTTTGATCTGATTACTAAGGACATTCAATTTGATTGCGGCTTCATAAACACCAGCACCAGGGAAATTGCAGCAAGCTCCAACATAATTCCGTAGAAACCCAGGACCACATCTAAGTATAGAGCCAACTTCTTCAGATATTTTCTTTATGTCTGTGTTTCTTGATGATATGTAGAACAAGTTAGAAGCCAACGATGGTATTCCGACAGGTAAAAGTTCACAAAGCACTGAAAAGTGATCGTATCTTTGCCATCCAGTTAAAATAATACCTTTAAAATTCATTTTGTTAACATACTTAGCAATTAATTTCATCCAAGCTTTATGATTTTCCAAATGGTAGCCAACATCTGTAACAAATTTATTAGGTCCTGTAGCACCTTTAAACGCAGTAGCAATCCACACACTATTGAAGACTGTAGCGTACTTATCCCACAATTTATCAGGTAAAAATGTGTCTATTTTTGGTGTATATTTCCATACAACAGGTTCCACTAAGGATCCAATACCGGAATTGGTTAATTCTTGGAGTGAAATTTTTCGAAATTCATCATCCCAAGTTAAGGTTGTCACCTCCGGCCGTTTCTCACGAATATACTTTGCTAATGTTGTCACATGGTTAAGAAACAGCTGTTGTTTGGACCATCTATTTTCAGTTATGGTTTGCATACAACTATAGCACTTCCCTAAATGATAAACCTCATCACAACCTATATGAATATACTTTGCATTTGGATGCATTACCAATATTTCATCCACCATAGTTTTCAATATCTTAATTGTTTCATTTTTAGTCGGACAAACAACTTGTGGGTATTTAGAAATCTCTCTGATGTCTTGATACATCTCTAGTTTCAATACAAATTCAAGGTGACCGAAGGTTTGAATCAGAGGAATTACTTCCAATTCATTCTCCTGGCATAGTTTTAAAATTGTTTCAATATCACTTTTAGAATACGCATTTGTAGCTGAGACGTCTATTCCAGAATATGGAAACATATCTTCATATTCTATGATTATTCCTGAAGCTCCTAAACGTTTTATTAGGGGAAAGAATTCAGCAAAGTATGATATCTTCGGTGGAGCACCTTTTAAATCTAAATGTACAATACGATGACCAGAAAATAAAGATTTTTTAATATTATTTGCTGGAGTTTCTTGCTGATTACCAGGTGGCCAATCCTCTTCTCCATCATTGACTTGGCGTTTATGCATCAAAGTTCGTTCGTCAGCAATATTTTCAAGGTTCACTTCATTCACTTTGTTTTGAACTGCCGAGTCTAATTCACTTAAAGTTAATTGACATACTGAAAATAATATCACAATGCAACCAAGAAATGCTTTCTGTCTCAATGTTAGATCTAACATATTGTGTTCTTAAGTAAATTCTGGTCACATAAATCACCAGGAAATATTTCAAATGTTATTAAACAAAAATTACAAAGTAAAATCAAGAACATTAGTTAGTTAATAGACGAGGTTACAGATGTACAGATTGAATACAACTAATCTTCTCTAAAATTAAGGGAAACTAAATAACCATTTGTAATCTTGTTTGCAATGTTTAATCTTTGTGGATTTTGTGATACACACTCCTAGCAATAAAAAGTATGGTACAAGATAAGATTTCAACGCACCATGGAACATCTGATACATACACTTTAAGCAGCTTAGTTATAATTTAATAAACTTACATAGTTAAAAAAAATATATATTGCGATTTATTTGATATTTGTCAGATTAAATGTCACACTTTGTTTAAAGGTGCTTTTATAAGAAAGAAAAAAACTCTAAATAAAATCTGAACTTAAGATAATAATAATCTATATTCATAGGGTTTTCAAAAAGAGTTAACAGAATAGTTAAAAATGTATCTTTAAATTTAGGTAGGTAGTGTTTATATTTAAATGAAATTTAAATATATAGTTGATTTTAGCCAATTCAGTATAATATAATGATGGAATTTATTACAATATTTTTTTGTTACTTAAAGTACTCACTTTAACACAGAACAAATTCAAGTGTGGAGGGTGGAATTTCTCATAAAAAAAACTAATGTTGATAGCCAGATTCAACCCAACATCAGCCTGAGAAAAGCCATATTAAAATCAGTAACATCTGAGCTAAGGCCACTTTCTAGTAGTTTTTCAGCTACAGAGTGCCAGAAAAGTAAGTTGTTTTATTATTTCAAAGAGATAATAGGTAGCCGTTAGCCGCTTCTACCTGGCTTTTTGATACAAGTCCTTGGCGTGGTCACTCATGATTGGTTGATCTACCTAAGGTGGGGAAAGGAGGAGAATTGGTCTGTTTAGTTTATAGTTTCATTCTTGTTAGCTTTAGTTTAGATTTAGATCCCTTCGATGATGGTAACTTGGTTACTGAAATGTACATCAGGGAACTAGAAAAGCTATATTAATAAATGTGTTTCAGTTTATTTGTGTAGTTTATTCACCGAACTTGTGGTTGGGGCTTTTAATTTTGTGTCATTGCTATTTTTATAATTTACGAATTATGTTAAAATAAAACACATTCGGGTTTTACTAGTACTTGTTTTAAAAAATAAATAAAAATCATTCAAAAATATGATTAATTGTTATTATTGACATTTTTTATTAATAAATAAATGTGTTTTACGTACAAATATTATTATTTTTATTATTCAGAAAAAGTTTTATAACATATTAAAATATTTAAAAATTATTCACAAAAAATACGCATGAAATGATTAGATTTTGTTATGCGGTAATAACCGCGTTCAGTCATAGAGTAGACCTATGACTGCCGCGGTTAAAGCCGCAAGCATGTTCTGAGGGTTTCATGATCTAGTCATTCCTAATAGGACCGTAAAATGGCGTAGCACGGAAAGTGTTTAGTTACACTAATATCCATATAAAAGATAAGTAGCCTGTCTAATAGTAAGATTGGAGGGGTGAACGCATCCCTGATTATATGTATCTAGTTCAATGAGAGCAGTTTATTTATTTCACACCTACTCATAGTAAAAAATGAATTTCTCAAAATTGAACAAACAATAATTTTCCTTTGTCATTAGGTTTATTGTCAAACTTGTTCAATCCATTACTGAATTTGTTTTTCATTAGTAGATTGTCCGTGAATCTAGTTGACAGCTAAAACGCTTGCAAAGTAATTTATTCTATTTAATAAATTGTAATCCGTTCACACTTTTATAAGGCTGCACTATTTCCACCTCTATTGGCATTTGGTTCAAGTCAATTTGTGAAAAATATATCAGTTTTAGAAGTTTAGAAGAAGTTTGTCGTTACTTATTTCTGAACGATTATTGTGTCTTATTCGTTAAAGGGAAATTTGAAACAATGTATCTAATGTGTAACATTTTATTTTACTTCATAAGAGGTTTAGGCTTGCTGCCAATAAAAGAAATTTCTAAAGCTAATGGTAAAACTTCACTTATTGTGTCCAGTTTTTACTGGCTGCTAGGATTCACATTAGCAGCACTTCTGACTTGCGGATGTTTTCTGATAAACTTGGGGTTGTATTTGAATGTCGATGTTGTCTACCATACATTACCCAATGAAGGACTAATACGTTCTACTACATCTTTGACTACAGAAATTATTGCGATAACAGTTTGCTATTTGAATACAATTGTCTCATTATACTCTGCTATCTTTGGTGCAAGCAAAATAATAATTTTGACCCAAACATTGGCAGATATCGACTTTAAATTACAAAAAATAGACTATGAAGATTTAAAAAAGTTGAACAGAATATGGTTTTTGTTCATAACAATATTTCTATTTTCTTGTTTATATGAAATCTCAAGTAATAAATCTGCCTTTTACAGTGTAGACAGTTTTATTTTAGTCTTTGGCTATTCTTTAACTGAAATTGTTCAGTTCTTTGCTAAAGTTTTATTCTTGTCCATTGTGCTCAACATAAGAGCAAGATTCAAAATCCTGAACAGAAGAGTGGCGCAGATTCTACAGAATGACAAAAAAAAGAACGTTTTGAACACTTTATCGTTCACTGTTGTGGAGGATTTAAAAGGTTAGTAATTTTTTTATTATGTTCTATTAGTTCACTTACTACTAGGATACCTATCATACTAGGATATTTATTTGTACTAGGATACCTATAGTTGTAAAAGAAAATTGATTTTCGACCAAATTGATTTCTTTGATTTTATATAAATTATTTTGTAATTCTGTACGGTATTATCTAGCATTTTTTAAAGAAATGCATTTTGCTTGAACACATTTATAAAGTAATATAGTGCATAATTGTTCTTTAACAATAAAATGGTCAAATGAAATGAAAATTTGAACTTCTGTTAAATACTGTCACTATTGTTAAAAGATCCGGTATCAAAGTTCTGTTTTAGTACGGTAACTAATACCTCTTACTGAAAACAATTATTGTGTTCAACGAAATCTAGTAAAAAATGTTTCCCTAAATTAAAGATGTGTCCTTCAATATTAATTTTCTTTTTCAGTGAACAGCTTACCTGGCCTGTATCTAAGCATTGGCTCACTGAGGGACATTCATTGGATTTTATGTGAGAATATTCACACAACTAACAGAATATTCGGCTATCAATTAGTGACTTCAACATTAAGCACATTTATTCAACTTATACATGGACCATACTTCTGTTACTTATCAATCGTTTATTTATCAGGCATTGATGGAATAAGAAATGTAATATTTCAATTCCTCTGGATATCTTCCGACTTTCTTCAGTTGTTCTTTGCTGCTTGGTACTGCACTTCTACAGTTGATGAGGTAACTGATATATTTATAAATATGAGTAAAACCCGTATTGTAAGTGTTCCGCACCATAGGTTTTAAATTGAATGAAATAGCAATAAATTCTTCTATTTGAAATTTTTTAAATAATGTGTACGATATACTTACAGAGAAACCAAGTATTTAGTTTGGTTATGAGATACTATTAGTGTCAACAGTAAAATTATTACCTGTACACAAAAATCTTATGTTTTTTTAAACAGCAATAAATACAAACTGGATATTGTATATATGTAAACTCTAATTTAGTTGAATACCTCTTTAGTTTAGTTGGAATCAAACATGGTTATATCATGGTACAACACTTTTACCAGACAAATCTAATACTTGCATTTAAAACTAAATTAAAATTATTATAAATTAACTATATTTTAAAATGTTACTGTTTTAAGTAAATATTGTAAGTGAAACTGTAAAACGTTTTGTACTTGTTGTTTTATTTATTTATTTTTTGTGGGGATGCATGTTTTATTTGCTAATTTTTTTAGAAACATATTTTTTTGTGAGATGTATATAAACAGACGTAAGGCATATTGTTAATCAATAGAAGGATATAACAATTAAAAAAACAAATATTTAACTACAATTTTAAAAATAGTAATAAAGTAAGCATTAACTAATCCCTAACAATATGGAATTTTTTATTAAAAATTAAAACAAAAATAATTTGAAAAAATGTATTTAATTACGTAAATATTTACATTAACAATAATAATTTTCATTATTAACAAAAAGAGTAAATTTTTAGAGAAAGATGTGTCTACCCATTTTTGGAACATACACATATCAACATATTAATACAATTTAAAATAAGGTGGTATATTGGAGATACAAAAAATATTTAGCCCCCCCCCCTCTGTGATAATTAACAGGAATCAATTATCTATTGAAAAGGAATCAAAAAGTGTCTTACCATTAACTGTAAGGAGTTTCAAACTTATTTAAATCTAATTAAAATTTTTTCTTAATTTGTTTTAAAACTCAGTATTATGTAAACAAATTTCCTATGTTTTTATAATAGTAGCTTAAAGTTTTCACAAACAATAAGACACAAAAATAAATAATGTTTAATATTCTTGTTTCTACTTTTTCCACACATATTTGGCAAATTATTGGTTGGGTAACCTTCATATTTTACCCAATCTATACAGAAATAACTTTAAAAATATTTCAGTAAAATATAATATCAACTTTTTAAGTACAAGTAAATGCATTTGCTAAATTATTTAAATTATATTAAGAAAATATAGTAAAATAAGTCTCAAAAAGGTAAATTATAGATTTTGGTAACATCTTTGTTAAGCAGGAATATTTTAAATGTTTCCTTACAGATGAAGAAAACCGTTGTAATAGCAAGCAGACTGCTTAGCCAAGATGTCACTCCCACAATGTTTAAACAGGTGAGGTTTTATATATTTGCATAACTTTAACAATTGTAACTCTTAAAATTGTAAAAAATTATAGCAAAAGGAAATAAATTCTTACTGACAATGTATTTAAAACATGCTAAAAAAATTTTGGATTAAAAATATGTACTTTAAAAAACAATATTTTTACTCAGTCATTAATGTAAAAGTATTTCAATGATTAATAATAATGATTTCAATGGAAATTTAACTGCTTTCACTGGGCCAAGCACTGGGTCATATTAATAAGTTTTACGATGGGTTGTTGCTGAAAAAACTGTCAGGTCACCGAATCAAATAAAACTATTTCAATGATTATTAATAATTTCAATGGCAGTTTAACTGTTTTCACTGGGCCTAGCACTGGTCATATTAATAAGTGTCACAATGGGGTTATTGCTGAGAAAACTGTCAGGTCACCGAATCAAATAAAACTATTTCAATGTTTGTTAATAATTTCAATGGCAGTTTAACTGTTTTCACTGGGCCTAGCACTGGTCATATTAATAAGTGTCACAATGGGGTTATTGCTGAGAAAACTGTCAGGTCACCGAATCAAATAAAACTATTTCAATGATTATTAATAATTTCAATAGCAGTTTAACTGTTTTCACTGGGCGTAGCACTGGTCATATTAATAAGTGTCACAATGGGGTTATTGCTGAGAAAACTGTCAGGTCACCGAATCAAATAAAACTATTTCAATATGTTTGTTAATAATTTTAATGGCAGTTTAACTGCTTTCACTGGGCGTAGCACTGGTCTTATTAATAAGTGTCACAATGGGGTTATTGCTGAGAAAACTGTCAGGTCACCGAATCAAATAAAACTATTTCAATGTTTGTTAATAATTTTAATGGCAGTTTAACTGCTTTCACTGGGCATAGCACTGGTCATATTAATAAGTGTCACAATGGGGTTATTGCTGAGAAAATTGTCAGCATACATATTTGTCTTCGCCATTCCGACTACCGATCAATAATTATATATATTAATTAGACTTACCGTCAACAATAGTCTATTGTTCGTAGTCATTTCACTACGGCCGTTTCGGCTATTCAGCCATTTTCAAGTGTTTGCTGGGTAGTTCCCGTTGTCTTAGTTTAAAAACACACAATCACGTAACACACAACACATAACACACACACAAGTTCTTTAAACATTTATTATACATGTAGTGGGCCCACTGTCACAACGTGTACTACGCGCATTGCTAGTGCCGACTACCTGTGCGCTGGTTGTATGTAGGAGGGGGGGGGGGGGGGGTGGTTTCCTTTCATATGCGTTTTATTTTATCATAAATTAATAGTTATTACAACAATAATTTTTCATTTAACAGTGAACTACTGTTGTCCTTTGTTCGTCTATATATTTCATATTC
>JAGFPH010003460.1:74556-110674 GCA_018207615.1 Philaenus spumarius
ATTTCTGATAGCAATGTGTTTTATGGTATTTAATTCTTCTTGGAAGTCTTCATGGTTCATAGGTGTGTTTCTTAATCTATATATTAGGCTATTATATGCTGCTAATTTGTAAGGTATCGGATGATTTGATGTGGCGTGGATGGTGTGGTCTGTTAGTGTTGGGTTTCCTGTATATTTTGAACTGGTGTTTATTATTTAATTTTGTTATGGTGAGGTCGAGATAATTGATTCTATTGTTAGTTTCTATTTCAGTTGTGAACTTTAAGTTTGGGTGTATATTATTTAGGTATGCTTCAAACGTGTGGATCTGTCTCTTTGTGCCATGGAATAATACTAATATGTCATCAACATATCTATGATAGTATTGGATTTTTCCGAGATGTTTGTTTTTATTATTCATTATGCTATTGTTCTCGATATCATTCAGAAATATTTCCGCCATGATACATGACAATGGGCTCCCCATAACTAAGTCGTCATTTTGGATGTAATATTCATTGTTAAATTGAAAGTAATTTTGTGATAGGCAAATGCTCAGTAGATTGGTTAATTCTTTAATTTGGTTTTCTTCTAAGCTTTTGTTGTCTCTCAATAGTTTTATCAATATGTCAATGGTTTCTTTTACAGGGATGTTTGTGTAAAGATTCGTTATGTCGAACGATACTAGGTTTGATCCGGTTTTAATATGCATGTCTTTTATTTCATTAATTAAATTCCTCTAATGAACGCATTAGAGGAATATGAAATATATAGACGAACAAAGGACAACAGTAGTTCACTGTTAAATGAAAAATTAATATTTTAATCACATCTAATTTATGATACAATAATAACGCATATAGATAGAAACTAACCCCCCCCCCCCCTACATACAACCAGCGCACAGGTAGTCGGCACTAGCAATGCGCGTAGTACACGTTGTGACAGTGGGCCCACTACATGTATAATAAATGTTTTAAGAACTTGTGTGTGTGTTACGTGATTGTGTGTTTTTAAACTAAGACAACGGGAACTACCCAGCAAACACTTGAAAATGGCTGAATAGCCGAAACGGCCGTAGTGAAATAACTACGAACAATAGACTATTGTTGACGGTAAGTCTAATTAATATATATAAAATTGTCAGGTCACCGAATCAAATAAAACTATTTCAATGTTTGTTAATAATTTCAATGGCAGTTTAACTGTTTTCACTTTGCCTAGCACTGGTCATATTAATAAGTGTCACAATGGGGTTATTGCTGAGAAAACTGTCAGGTCACCGAATCAAATAAAACTATTTCAATGTTTGTTAATAATTTAAATGGCAGTTTAACTGCTTTCACTGGGCGTAGCACTGGTCATATTAATAAGTGTCACAATGGGGTTATTGCTGAGAAAACTGTCAGGTCACCGAATCAAATAAAACTATTTCAATCTTTGTTAATAATTTTAATGGCAGTTTAACTGTTTTCACTCATGGGCTCATTCAGCCGGTTTTCAAAGGAGGGGGGCTATCTCGCTGTGTCCTGTCCGGGGGGGAATATAGAATATTTTTTTGGAATACAGTGCTTGAAAACGTCTTTTTAGACTATTTGACAAGCACCCATTTTGAATAGGGATAAAGAAATATGATAATTTTGAGTCATTTGATTGTGCTTTCTCGCTCGGCATCAGTTGATTTAGACAACTACAATTTTACAACGATGATTATATATGCAAATATACGTTTTAGAACAAATTTGTGAATACTAAAATTAAAGTTTAAAACATTTCCTTCCAATAGTTTTGTTTTGTTGAGATTGTATAATATTTAGTGGGTGAAATTATTTGATACAAGTTGTGTTGCCTGAGACTACTCAATTGAGCAGTCTGCCACTTAGAGGGCTAAACAAAAATTATAGTAGGCTAACCCAAAGCCAAAGAAAGGGGCTCCAGCCCCCCTGGATCCACCAATGCTTTCACTGGACTTCGAACTTGCCTTATTAATAACTTTCACAAGAGATTATTGCTGAGGAATTGTCAGGTCACAGAATTATGAAAATCACATTAAACATTTTCAATGGATATACCATTATATTATAACAAAATAATAATGTATTTCATTTTTATTAAAACAAAATTACTAACAGTATTTAAAAATAATCTTGGTGATTCAGTAATACTGGCTATAGTACAAGTAAAATATGTAATAAAGGTAAATAATAGAATCAACATTTTTGCAATAGCAAAATTTAGACAAAGAATATAATCTTTATCTAAATTACTAATTTAATACAAACACATCCTAAATTAATAAAGTTGAATGAGCACAGAAGGTGAAAGAGGGGATCAAACTTCTATGCATGAGTACAGTATCATTTATTGATCAATAATTCATTATTGACGCTAAATGAAAATATATTGGTTTAATGTTACAGCTTGAAAACTTTATACATCAACTGTCCCATCGCAATTTTGAGTTTACAGCTTGTGGAATGTTTACTCTTAAGATGTCTCTATTACTTACTGTGAGTATTAAATTGAATAATATATATTGATTATTGTATTTGTAGCCATATCCGATTGCTATTAATATAATATTATTATTTAGTACTTGCCTTAGCAATCCTTTTATAAGTTTTATCTCTCGTTTACAGCTGTTTCACCTTTTCATCTTCATGCATCATCAGAACGATTACAAAAACATTTTTCACAGTTACACTCTCTGTTATTAAGTGTAAACATGTACTTTTGTAGTGTCCTGACAATTGTAGCTCAAAATATTTTAATTAGTAAAGATTAAACATTTTATTAAATTATAAATATACAAAAAATTTTAAATAACACATTAAATTTTTAAGAAACAACGAATCGCAACTTCTTAAAAAACATGTCATAAAACGTGAAAATCATAATTAAAACGTTCTTTTTCCATATTACAGATACTGTTTTCATCTGGAACTTCCGGTTGAGTTGGGTGTTTTATGTTGTACAGTTTCCTCAGAGCACTCACTCTCGATCTTTGTTCCATCTTTGCTTTGAACATTATTTAATGTTCATCGTTCATTGTAATTTGAACATTACATTTTCAATTTCATATTTTAAAATACAAAGTCTCTTGCGGTTTTTAATTTCCTCATTCTGTTGGCCAACTTTTGAGCGTACACACAATGTTCATCTACATTTTATTCCTTCGTAACACTCTTTCATAATTTTATACGCCTCTTCCTGTTGTGCTGACTTCGTAGTTCTCTTACTGCTTTGCAATGCTGCAGGGGTGTTGCATCTGAAGGTTGTAGCTGAAGATTGTCCCTCAAAAGTTGTCACTGCTGCACTATTTAACTGCAGCCTTCCGGTTGACTCTCAGATAAATCAGAATTTGATAATGTAGACCTCGGTGTAGTTTTGTCAGCTAAAAATTGTAAATATTGCATTCCCACCAAGGTGTTTTCTTGTCGCTTGTTCCCATTACAGAAGTCACTAGTACCTCGTAGATACTGAACTAAAAGGTTATCGATTCTTTTCCTAACCTCCTCAACGTTATTTACCCCAAGTTCTGCCACTATGCTAACCAATGCATCTTTCCTTTTTTACTTGTTTTTGTAGTCATTGTCATTGACATTCCAGAGCACAGGTTTTAATTGAAACAAATGACACAAAAACACAAGGTTATTGTTTGTCCAAAATTCCTTACTCATCACTACTACTAGTTATAACTTAACAAATAGAACACGTCTTTGAATCAATTAGGTAATCAATTAGGGCTGAGCATTAATAATAATATGATTTTATTTTTTGTAATTTCAGGCAGTTGGAATCGTTGTCACTTATCTCTCCATTCTCATCCAGTTTCAAGAAAGCAGTGGATAATACAAAACAAGTAGGAAATGTTTGCTTACAGCCAGGGCTTAAAAATATACAAATTTTGGGCTCTATGGGAATTTGTGAAGGCCCTTGCTTTGCAGTATTTCACGAGTTAAACGTCTGACCCTGCTTACAGTATTTGTTTGTGATTTAACTCTATTTAAAAATTGTAAATTTAACATGAATTTAAAGTATTTTAAAGAATAATATGAAATAAAGTATAACACACCTTCAAAATTAGTTCTGGCATTTTGAACTGAATGCATAACTATATTTTTATTTAAAACTATTATCTTACGGTTTGAAATTTATGTTTATTGTGCAATTAGTGTTGTTTTGGATATTTAATCCCTAAGTCAGTAGTACATTTTGGCTCAATGGTTTCTTGGATTTATTAAGTGCAATCATTCACTTGTGACTGTTGTATTTTTAATAGTTTCTAAGAAACTTCTACCCAGCGGTTCACAGAGTCTTCTATATAACCTTCTGGTGTTATTGATGATCACTATCCTCCATGCATATTTAGGGTCAATAAATCACCCCCTCCTTCACCCATTATTGATGCTGATGTTCTTCTAAAACAATGTCTAGTATTATACTCTTCTGAACATATACTTTTTAAGGCTTATATATTAATTTAACAATCTTACTAGGAATAGCAGAGATAGTATGGCTTCCTACGTTTTGAGCAAAACATTTACTATTTCGATATCCGATCAATACGGTAATTTTCTGTTTTCCATATTTTTTGGTCTTAGGCCTACTTCATCATTTGTGGAGTGTGGGATATGAGTTTTCCTATCAAGTAGAAACACCATCAGAAAATAGCTGTTGTCCTCAATATAGTAAGGCAAAAATCAAAAGCATTAAAATAATTTTATCTAATAACCAGTTCTCATCAGGAGCTTCATTTATTTAAGAATTGCATAACTTGCTATGATATAAGTACTGTATCTTCGACTTTTTTTGGTGTGTAACCAGTTTTAGATAAGCAATTGTTTTAGGAAAGTTATTAACATTTACATTTTTCTTTATTGAAGTACCGGTACAATTCTTCAACAGTGAAAATTTTACTTCATAAAGAAGTAGGCCTAGGTTTCATGTGTTTTGATTTTTCATCCCTTAGGTACATGCTTAATTTTTAGGTTGTTCTTCCATTGAAAAAACTGGAAAAATAAACTTAATATATGTTGCTCGCATTTATTTTATCTAAAAACATGAGCAAAATTTCTTATAACAAATAAACAACAGAATTTATGATTTGTTTATGAGACTTGATTTGTCAGAATACATAAAACGTCGAATATATAATTAATTGTAGGAATTAAAGCTAAAAAATGCTAGGCCTATATGCCGTTGTAGACATAATGTTTTTAGATACATAAGCCTATATGTTGCTTTTTCTATGAAATTTCACAATTATATGCAATGTTCTATTATAACCCAACAATACCATACTCTTTGAGTTAGACAGAATTATTGGTAAATAATAATTGGTCATCATCACTTTGTCAAAGGTTTTAAAAATAAGTTACAGTATCTCAACATGCAGCTTTGAAATCCTTTGAATAAGAAATTAAAAATGAGTTACTTAACAATATTTTAATTAATTTGCATACTGTTCCTTTGGAAATTATGAATTTTATTTTTAACTTCATTAAATTGACAGTACAAAAACTTGCATACAAAATTGAACATAAAATCCTGTTTGACTGTTTATAAATGTGTTGCAACCGTATTAATGATGTTTTTTGCAATGTAGTTTATAAATTGTATTGCTTAAAAAAATACAATGTGTAATTCCCCAATTCAATTAACTGTTTTTAAAATTAGAATTACAGTGGAACCTCAATAAATCGAATCCCACGGGGAAAGGGAAACATTTGAATTATCGAGTATTTCGAATAATAAAGGTTCGATTTATCGAGGTTCATCCTCCACAATTTTCGATTTATAGAGGTTCAATTCAGTGCAAGCAATAAATATCAGGAGAATTGATTGCCTTCTAAAATATGGTGTTTTGTACATTGCGCATTAATATTAATTTCAGTACTATATTGTAATGGTTAATAATGCAATTATAAATTAATATGTACTTTAAATGGAAGAAGTAGTTAGCTGGCCCAAGTTCTGTAAAGAAGAAGTACTTTATTGAACTTAAGTACTGCTGGCCCAAGACTGAGATGGATCGCAACAGGAGCGGAATTTGGACAGAATAAAGGATTAATATTTCCTGTCGAAATACGATGCAGTAAAATACAGTATTGATGTTATGAATCATAACAAATTTCATACAACTTCGATTAATAGAGGGTTTTGTGCCCTTACTTCGACCTGTAGAGGTGCGGCGGTTGCACGATTTCGATTTATAGAGGCTTTTGAGCTAAAACTTTGATTTATAGAGGTACTTTAACGACGGAAAATACCGTAAAACTTCGATTTATCAAGGTGTTTCTCGTGAACTATTCGATTTGTAGAGGTAAAATTAACATTGCAAAAGATAGGGAAGTTCAAGGGGAATAAAAAAAAATTGATTTATCAAGGATTTTGAATTATTAAGGTTCGATTTATTGAGGTTCCTCTGTATTTTATTAGGTACTTCAAAGATGGATTACCTTGCTATTCTGTTCACCTCATGAAGAACTACAAATAATTAATTAATCACAAAGCATACACAGTTGAGTAAATCACAATTTCTATAGTTTATGATAAGAAGCAGCATGCTCGGTTCTAATGTACATTGTTTTAGTATTAAATTTAAAACTTGGAAAACTAGAATAGACAATTTATTTGTTATTTTTACTCTAGCTATTACTAATGGAAATATATATAATTTTAAAAGTAAAAACTTTTTGCAATTCTAATGTAATTAAAATAAGAACAAGAGTTTGAAAGTATACTGTATTACAGAGAAGAATTTAAAATACAATAATATGCCAATTTGAAAAATTATGGTGTACTGAACAAAGAAAAGTTCTTAAACTAGAGGTTAAATAGTAGGTTATGTTTATATATTTTATTAACAAAATTACATTTACATTTCAAACCTTTAACTGAGTTGTAATGTGTAAATATATTACTGAGAAAGTTTAACAATAATTTCATTTCTTGATTTTATAGGAACCGTGTTTGAGAAATGATATAAGAGCAAATGTTTTATTATATTTTATCTTTCAAAATTTTAGCTTATTTTATTCAATTATTCAATCTTATTTATTAATTAAAATTATTATTCCTTCCAATATTATTGTATTGTGTAATGTAAGAACGTGATCAACATTATAGATGCTTCTTTACAGACTACTGTATTGAACATTTTGCAAATTTGTATTCATATGTGATAATTATCTAAGTGTAGGCAAGTAATTACTGAGTAACAAGTTATTAGGTATAATAGTTGTTTTCTGTTCAATTCAGCTTAACACTTCTAGCAGTTAATTGAGATTTTGTGGAGTGGGAGTTTAATAATAACATTTGATACTGAGCTCAATAATGAAACATTCTATTATTTATTGACATAAAACTTAAATTTACAGCTGTACACAAGCGGATTGATAAGTCAGGTAAAATTGAAAGAGGAAGTACAAAGTATTACAGAAATGAAAAGTGTTAATGCATACTATGATGAGTTTTTTTCTTCACTTATATTGATACACAAGTGTTATACTGACATTCGTTGTGGCAGGATGCCCCCTGCTCTGGTCCCATGAATGAGTAACCGCATCAGAAATGGTCAGTAAAATCCATCCCATAATTTTTGAAAATCGTCAAGTGAAGTGACGTGAGACAGTCAACAGTGTAAACATCTCATACGAATGGGTTTTTGATATTTTGCACTGTCATTAACCCTTTCCACTCCAATTACTGGGGACCTAGTGTTGCTATCAGGTCAATTCAAAAAAGGAATCAACAAAAAAATATTATTATTAATTTAATTTTGAGCGAATATTGCACTTTAATTTATTTACTCCAAAAAAAGTATTTCTGTCAGTTCTAAAAGGCAGATTTTTTTTGTAGTTTCTTCTAATGACTAAAGTATAGATTGGTATGAAAAAAAACATATATTTTTTTTAAAGTATATGTTTTTAATATTTATTTATTGAAAAAATATAAATTTGTAACAAAAAACCGGAATAAACAAGAATTTTGGAAAAATTTTCAATGGGAAAACCTATATTTGTTGCTTGTTTTTTGTTGTCTATATCATTATAAACAAAATTAAATGGTTTACACATATTTAAAACACAATAATAAATTATAAAAAAATTATAATTAATTGAAAAACAAGTTTTTTGTAAAAAATGAGTTTTTATGAAAACAATTAGTTTCGACACCAACTTGTACAAAATTGCCTCAACTGTTTATTTTTTGCTTAACAACAGTATTATGTAGATCAAAACTAGTAAGAAAAGTTTTTTTCAAAACTGATTGGTAATATTGGAATCACTCAGTTTCGAAACAAAAGTTCCGTTGCCATTAACGTCATTTTGTAATAAACTGCCGTCGTCTTCGTTCATTTTATTTCACAACAATCATTATTATTATAAAAAGAACAATATTCAAAAATAAATTGTTAAATTACACACGATAACCTAGTACAACAAAACTAAACAATGCGTAAGCTCACTAAAACACTGCGTGTAAGTAGGAACCAAACAACGGCGAGAGCAGACAGCTGTTTACTGACTGGCCAAAGACAGCAAACATTACATTTTCTAAGATTTATTTACCACAGAAACTGAACTCAAATGGTAATAAAAAAATTCCACAGCATATCTCAAACTTCAACAATACCGGTCATCAAAGTAATTACGTCTGTTCAAATGCAATCAAAGAACGTTATCATAGCGAGTTCGGGGCTCGCCCGACATAGGAGTTCGTGCGGATTAGTAGGGTGCGGAGCTGCCCAACACTCGAGTGGAAAGGGTTAACACATGAAAAAGCATTTGTTGCCAATGGACCAAAAGCACAATAAATTGAAAGTTTTCCAACACAATTTACAGCTGTTTTAACTAAATCCAGATGAATCTTTATATTAATTTCTTACTGTATTTGTTCCATTATTATACTCCAGAGACAAAACTGCAATTAAAATTAATACACAAGTGTGAAATCTGGCAGCAGTGTTCCTTAGAAAGCAAAGCTAGTTCCATTAGCTATAAAGGTATTGGCTTCAAATTTCTGGGATTCACTTGAAATAATCTTCATTGATATTCTTTAAAAAAAGGGGAAAACAATGGGAGAGTACCACACATCCTCTAAGATCTGCTCTCATGAATAGTTAAATTTACAGCGACACAAACATTCTGATTTTGTTGCAGTTAAAAAAGCAATGACAGTATAAATACCTCCTTTCACATCAATAAACCAATTCCTAATTGATGTTTGTCTCTACAGCACACACCACATGATTTATAATCAAGAAATGTCTCTAATACATGTTTTAATCTTTATTATAGTTGTATTAAGTAATTCTCACTTTTTCCTTCTTTGAGTGGGATTCAGCATCTCTATTTGCAGAATTTATAGAAGGAACTAATGTTTATAGAAGGAACTAAGGAAATAATGTTCTCTCTTGTCTTTCCATAATCATGCAAAAGTGCCTTCATTTTAAACAACAATGCTTGGTACAAAACAATCTAATCTGTCCAGGGTAAGATGTTTTCATCACAATGTTCTATTTCTCAATTCTGAATCACGGCAGACTGTTGCACTTAATGAAACTCTCCATAAAAATTGCGTAGAACTAAAACACTATTTGATATTCTTCTTCTTTTAACTTTCAAGTAGCTCCAAATTAAAAAATCATCTGAATAAGAATTCATAACTATTCCAGACAAGTTGCAATTTTATAACTGAAGTATGTTCCATTGGGGCATGCTTCCGGAAAACACAATGAAATGTTCCCGATTTATTGGCAGTTATGTGCGCTGTAGTTGGTGACGGCTTTTTAAGAAAAGAAGTAATTGTTACAAAAAACCGAAATACTAAAGTAATCTGTACATTAAGTGATTCCATCCAAAGCGTTGTCTGTTTGATGAAATTAAACTTACTCTTCTGTTGTTGATATACTGATGACTGGGATTTCAAATGGCACTGCTTTCTTCTATAAAAAAAATATATTTTTATTAAGTGTGAACAAAGAAGCAATTTGATTTTTACAATTAACAGGTTTTAATTACTTAGTGTCTACTTGCCTTCATAGAGGTAAAATAAAGCAATGTCTTTCTTACATAATAAGTGGTTTTTACTTAATAATGCCTCTATTGTTAACATTTTAACCACATAAAATTAAAAACATATTTGTCCACTTGATTAAAATAAACATTTTCTTAAAGAAAACTTAAGAAATAAACGGTACCAGAAACTGGCACATACTTTCTCACAAATATATTTAAATTATTAAACAGATTCACAGTGACTTCATTATTGTAGCAGGGGTAGGAGAGGAGATTTTAAACTAGGAGATTAACTAATAAATATTATTATTATTAGCTAGAGATAAATCTATTCGATCGATTTCGAACAAATTTGCACCAAACACGTCAATTAGGCCTGTATAGATGCATGAAAAAAGGTATTGAAAATTTTTGAAAAACCACCCCCTTTATGGCCAAAAACCCCAAAAATCAGTTATTATTATTATTATTATTATTAGCTATACAAGAATTTTTAGAAAGATGCGGTTAAAGGCTAAAGGCTACAAATAAGCAAAATTTTATCAAAATTGTAAAGCCGTTTTTTTATAAAAAAATAATAACTGATTTTTGGGGTTTTTTTTGCCAAAATGGGGGTTGTTTTTCAAAATTTTTCAAAATCGTTTTTCGTGCATCCTTACAGGCCTATTTGACATGTCTGGTGCAATGTGATTGAAATCGATCGAATAGTTTTCGCTCTAGCTTTGTATACATACAAACATACATACATACATACATACAGACATACATACATACAGACATACATTTTGTAAAAACCACTTTTTTGGACTCAGGGGGTCTTAAAACGGATATTTCCACAAAAATCTCAACATCTATTTTTTTGTGATCACTATACTTTCTCTATATACTACTATAGTATAGTGAGAAAGTAAAACATGTTTTTAAATTTTTTGATCACTATTTATATTGTAATTTTGTAGGTACCACCTTTGACTAAGGGTTTAAAAATAAGAGGGGAAAATTTGTCTACTGAAGCAGTTCTTGAAATATATTACACACACTGTATAAAATTAAATCTTTAAGATACTAAACGTAAATATCAAAATGACAGCAATATTTTCTTATACAAAATACATGATGTTGCCATATATTTGATTATGCTTTTAATTACTACTGTCTGCATCCCATTTACAAAAGGTAAAGTTTGAATACAAATAAATTATGTACTTTTGTTTTTCTAAGGATAATTCCATTTTCACTCAGCACCAAATATTTCCTGATGACTGGAGAAAAGAGGTCAGGTTTAAGTTTCTTTGGTTCCCGGTCTGGAAAGAGCAGACTGATGATAGAAGCTACAGATATTGAAATCACACATCCAAGCAAGGTGTACCACATGTATGACATTTTGAACAACGGCCACACTTCCGTTGCCACACTGAAATAATAACAAACAGAATACTTTTACAGTGAGGTGCTGTTTACAGGAAATTACAAAAAATATAATATAATAAACGGTACCAGATAACTGCCACATACTTTATCCCAGTTGAAACTTTATACCTTCCCAAGAGTAGCATAGGAGGTGGTTATTTAGAATTGCAAAAGTAGGACTTACCATGGAAAATATAGTTGTATGTAATACACATCCATATTAAGTTTCATATTAGTTTCATTCAAAATATTAACTAATAAATATTATTATTATTATTATTATTAAAATTATTCGATCGATTTCGAACAAATTTACACCAAACATGTCAATTAGGCCTGTATAGATGCACGAAAAAAAGTTTAGACAAATTTTGAAAAGCAATCCCCATTTTGGCCAAAAACCCCCAAAAATCAGTTATTATTATTATTACCTAAACGAGAATTTTTAGAAAGATGCGGTTTTTTGCATGGTAGGGTACATTAAGGGCTACAAATAAGCCAAATTTTATCAAAATCGTTAGAGCCGTTTTTGAGAAATTTAGATTTTTCTCATTTTTTGGCCATTTGGTAAAACCCCTTAAAAATCAAAAATTTGGAAAAATGAAAAAAACGCCTGGAGATATTCCAGTACTACACCTACATACCAAATTTCATCAAAATCGGACCGTTGGTGTGGTCTCTAGCTCTGTACACATCCTAAGAGACACACAGACACACGGACAGACATCACCAAAAAAACACTTTTTTGGGTTCAGGGAGCACCAAAACAAATAATTTCACTAAAAATATTTTTGGGTTCAGGGAGCACCAACAAAGATAATTCCACTAAAAATTCAAAATCGAAAATTTGGACGAAAACAGTACTTTCTCAATATACTACATATAGGGTGGAGAAAGTAAAAAGTGGATATATTCTTCATCATTTAAAGCTGAATTAGTTGTACCTCTTATGATACTAGTTGTATTGTAGTTACAGTAACTGAAAAATATTTCAATAGAATCGTTTTAGTGGATTTTATGTGTAAATTTAAGATAACAATAAAGTTAATTAAACAAAATAATAATGTCATTTAATAATTTTACCCCATTGCAAAAGGTAGGCAGTCAACACCACGGCATGAACACAAATTATTAAATTAACAATATAATTTTGATTCTAACACCCTATACGACACATTTATAAGAATCAAGGAAGTCTGTACCAAATAGTAGTTTTGAGTGCTTACAGATAAGAAACAGGCAGTCAACGTCCGGTAGCCATAAGGTGTGTACCGGTACCTACTAACTGTTTATTTTTTTAAATGTGTTGTGTTAGTGTCTTTAACTTAATGTTTTGACTACGTCCAATCAACAAGGGATTTCTTGGTGATGGGATAGACACCTCGAATCACGTCAAAAGAAAAAACAAAAGAGGTAATTGACAGAAAAATAAAAGGTATTGTTCTTTATTGTATAAATTAGAGACCTGCATTCTAGGAAACATGCATTTACATGTCATAAGCCTAAACTTCACAAACGATTGGGATAAATGATGTATTGCCAGGTTTGTCTTGGTTATTTGAATGTCATAGGGTAACCTCACTAAAAATGCAAAATGGTGGATTATAACCACCATTTTCTGTGACTTTAAATCAATAAGGATTCGTATTGAAATATATTGAGATCAAAATTAAATGCTGTTAGAGCCTGTTAAATTAAACTACCTAGAACCTGTGGAAGGTTTTTTATTACTGCCAAAAAAGTTGAGTGACTATTCTGAAAACTTTTTTAACAAATGTATAGAATTTAAACTATTTTACTTACCGTATGTTTTTAATAACCTTTACAGTATTATAATTGAAAACAAGGTTTCTCTCAATTTCCTTTTTTATTTTAATCTTTTACCATCCACTAATTTGTTATCAGTCACTGTATTGAACTTGTCACAGTCATCAATGTACTGGTTTTTTAATAAGCTTTAAAGTAATGAGCCACAGCTAACTTATATCTTTATATTTTTAAATGTTTACCTCCTCTTTATGACCTTCCCACTAATTTTGAAGGGCCCAAATTTTATTTACACAGGAACAATTGTTGACCCACAAGGTTTCTATGAGTTTCAAAGTTGTATCTAAACCTGTTCAACTATAAAAGGCCATATGGCCCTTTTACTGTCATAAAAAGGGCTTTTTAGGGTCATATGCTATAATAAATTTTTGACCACATAGTATATATTTTCTTGTAAAATAGCAAAAAAAAAAAAAAAAATTAACAGTTCGAAATATACCTGAGAGTGATGCTCAAATAAAATATAATTAATATTCTTCAGTTTAGTTATAAATAGAACATTAACGAACTAACAAATAAAATTAATATATATTGTCAGCAGCTGAGGGCCAATGACCTCTGTAAATGAAACAGTTATAATATAGGCTAGTTATAGTCATTTAAATATGATGAATGTCCGCTTTAAAATTTAAAGATTTTCGGCAGTGTCTAAGTTCTTCCCAAATATCTTCCCCACTCCCTGTGTAAAAATGTTTATAATCTGGGCCGCCCCCCAAAAAAAAACATTTATAAAGTAGTGGATATTGAGAGTATTGTTTTCTGGCTAACCCAAATTTAAATCCCCGTCCAATTCAAAGCTTGTGTTCATAATTTACATATTTAATTTTTTTAAATTAAATTAATCAAATTTAAAGTTTAGAAGTTTTTTACTTCTGAAAAAACAACAAAAAAAAACAAAAAACAAAGTGCAAATGAAAGAACAAACGAAAGAGCAAAGAAATGAAATGCAAACAAAATAAATATTATTGTGTTTATGTTATTACAACGTAAGTTAAATGCGGAAGCGGTTTCTGTTGAGGTACTGCTGAATTTTGGGGATGCTAGTCCTTAACCACTTTACCAACAGCCAGCATTACACAGATTTCACTAAACTATGAACTATTTCATTCGCTAATAAATCAGTCTATAAAAAGTGAGTGTGCTGATCTCGGTCTGCCTTTTGGGAACTACTATGAATATAAGAATACAAGCCTTCAGAAAGTTATTTCAGGTTTATTTAGATAAAGTTAGTGGCCAACAACTGCTGACAATCGACACACATTTTAATTTATATTTCATCATTTGTAATAGTTCATCTATATTCGCTTCGGAATAACTTGTAAAGAATTATAAAAATCTAACACCTAATTTAAAACAAATATTGATAATTACAAAAAATAAATAAATAAAAATGGATATATTTAGGTCAATAAACGCATGAATAAGTACATTTAAATTAACGAGAGAGTCAAGCGGGAACAGTTGATAAAGATAAAGGCTGAAGTAGATGAATGCAGAGCACTCTCGAGGATCATTAGCGAACTACCAGCATACGGGAATGCATCAGCTGTTCAGAATCGTTATGAAACAAGAAAAAATCACTAATAACTTTTGTAAACGGGCATAAAACGATTAATTAACGCTATTTCTATAAAGACTACGTACTCCTGAAAATAATAAATATAAATACCATTCTAAAACGTTTGATAGAAATAAATAAATACATGTTATACGAACTAAGGACCGGCTCCAAATAGCCTACGTACGTAACAGCTGACAAATTGAAATATGGCAAGACCCGCAACAAAGCTGAACAACTGAAGGTAAAAAAGCAAGAAAGGAAGGGTAAAAAATTTGCGGAGAGAAGCCAGACCGTTAATGTTACAGACTAAAAGGGACCCAACCGAAATAGAAAATTTTGATTAACCTGTAAGGAGAAAACCTCGATAGAAGAAAAAAAGATCTCATGAAATTGTTGAAGATTATCTAAAGTGTGGTGAGATATTACTAATAATATTTCAGCGTTACATTAACGTAAAACTTGCCAGACTATAACTGACCGTTTTAAAAAGTTTTTTTTATGATTAATATTTGATTCATATCATTGCCTACGGATACCAGCCCCGAGAATATGACTTTTCGTGTTAAATGAGCTATTATGCCGTGGGTATTTTCATTAAATTGTATTGTTACATAGTAATAAATAATCATTGATTTCTTTTGTTCTTCCTAAATAAAATTGTTTTTCTTTCATTTTTAAAGTTAAGTTAATTTGAAAAGATAAGATATATTACACATTACTTTATTTATAACTAAAATGTACAATATTAATTAAATTGTAGCAAGAAACTCTCAGGTTTAACTAAATTAAAGTACTCTGTATATTCTTGTTTGATAATTAGATATTAACTTGGAAGTGACTAAATATAAACAATTAATCATCAGTAAAATTGTAAAATATTAAAGAAAGTTATATAAAACTGTGGTATTTAAATATCCAGGAAAGAAACAAATTGTTTTAATCATAGTTAATTACCTGTCCATGATTACATCAGGCTGAGTGGAGTTGAAAGTGTAAGTACATCCAGATACAATAACAGGCTTTAGAGGAAACAAAAGATGTCCTCTTGCTATGGCTGTTTGTGCACCTATTATAACCCAAGCACTAAATAGCAGACCTACTGCTCCTCCGTATAAAGCACCCTGAAATGGTTAATTATTTATGCATCAATTTAATATTATTACTAGTAAAATGGTTTAGTTACATAAAGTGAGTGCAAAACACTCTTATCTTTAATCACAAAAGTACAATGTACAAGCAAACTTGCTTTTTTCTTGTTAACAAACTGCCACTTTTTTGCCAGTCATTGCTTTTGAGTAAAAGTGAGTTCAAGGCAGTTTTTCTTGATTAATTTCAAGAATAAAATTTTGTGTTCAGACAATTTGACAAATGAACCAAAATGTTGATAAATAAATTTATCAAGCTTTGGGTACTGTATCTCTGAAGTTTTTCAAAAAGCAAATCACCTTAAAAATTATGATTTGAATTTTAAATTGGAATAATTTAAAAATAAATAAATTAGGAGCATCAGAACGATTCTCAAAGAAATAGCTTAAGAGTGGTGACAATTATTGCTTTTATAAAAACAGTAAGTTAATTTCTGTAGGTTCGTTAAAAAATACCTACTGTTAAAAATAAATAATTTAAAAATAATATATTATTAACTACAATGTAAAATCAACTAAAAAAAGCTACAAAATTAGGAATTATATATACTTGGGGCAGGAATGTAAGTTAAAAACGGTATAATTTTCTTTAATAAATTCTGTCATAAGTTCCAAATAGACCAAATTTTTAAAAGCCCAAACGAGATGAAATTCCCCTTTAAATTGAACAAAAACTAAAGCGATTGAAACCACAAAATAAGCAAGGTGAAACTTTGATCACTTCTGAAGGAAAACATACTTTGTAGAATATGACACTCCAGTGACAAGAAAAGAAGATATACAAAATACTTCTGCAAAAAATGTAATGATGTATATTTGTGTCTGAACCATGCAGATATGGTGTCAAAAATATTACTTATCTTTTAAAAATGAAAACATTGCTCTTGACTCAAGTGAAGATGAATAAATATTGATTTCATGTAACATTATTTTTTAAAGTGTTTAAATATTTTTTATATAATTAACTGTATTCTTGTACATGTTTCTTTAAAAAAATTATTTACACTGTATTTATAGTACAGTGTAAGTTGTGTAATTTGTACGTTGTAGTCTCTCCTATATAATTTTATTCTCTCAAGTAAGAAATATATTGGGCACATTTTTTCAAGAAGGCTACTTCAGTAAGAAAAAAATAATTTATAAGCAGTTTAACACTAAAATACAAACAAAACAAAAAACATCTAACTGATGCATTGTGCTGTTGTTGTTAGAATCTATGTTGTACCTGTTGCAAGTTTAAACTATACTAATTAGACTAATATGAAGATTAGAGGAAAACTCATGGAAATAGTCAATGGCTTAATTCTAATTGTCAAATCTTAGTGTATAATAATAATAACAGATTTCATTTTTTAACATAAATATACTTAATTTAATAACACTGAGAGGCAATTGTCTTTAATGACCGTCTGCCAGGTTGGTAAAAGTTTTTGATTTTAATGGTAAAAACTGTTTTGAAGTCTATAAACTATATATTATAATATTTTATAAACTATAATAATATATAAACAAAGATATAAAATATATTATACTACATACATGCTTTATACTTATACACTAATACAATCAGACGTACATATTTACATTCATACATACAGCAAAGCCACTCTGACAACTAGCGAATATCTTATATTTATACAGACAACTTAATCAATTTCTCCTGACATATATTAATAATTGAATTCTCTAATTAATCCCCATCTATATTGCCATGCTTTTTGGTCATATTTAGCCAGACAGGCCAAATTCCTTCCATTTAAATATTGCCTGAATTTCTTCCTGGACAATAAAATACTTCGAAAACACTGTCTTCGAATGTAGGACAGCGTGCCACGAATTGGAAAACGTCTTCATTTTCTTAAAATTACATAACAAGCAGTTGAAATTACCAAAGTTGTTTTACATCCAGAAAGACGGACTCACGATGGGTTCACCTCTTTCATGTATTTTAGCTGAAATTTTCTTAAATCATATGGAGAACACACTTATGCGCTCCCCAGCCAACAAATTCCACAATAGGCTCATCTTTTACCACCGTTATGTTGATGATATCATTGTGCTGTTTAATGGCACCCTTAGACAATTAGCACTTCTCAATAAATATTTTAACAGCCTACACCCGAAATTACACTTCACATTAGAAACTGAAACAAATAATTGCTTGAACTACCTCGACACAGCAATTTCCAAAGTTGCTGACAATTTTTCTTTCAAAGTATACAAGAAGCCTACCACCACGGACTCAACAATTCATAATACTTCCCATCACCCCATACAACAAAAAATGGCGGCATACCATAGTTTTGTTCACCGACTCCTATCATTCCCTCTTTCTACAATAGACTATAACCATGAAATCCAAACAATCAAACACATTGCAATGTCCAACAGATACAGTAGTTCAATTATCGATAAATTAGTTAGGAAACATAAGAATAAAAAGAAAAATCACGTCACTCCCGCAATGTCTAACGAAAAGAAGAGAAAATTCGTGTCCACTGTTTATGGAAACTTTGTCAACCATTCACTACGTAATGAGTTGGCAAAAAGTAACAAACCGTGTCCTTTAAAACAAATAATAAGTTACTTCGAAAATTAACACCTACTGCCAAAGACAAGAATATGGACATACGTGAAAAAACTGGCGTCTACAAGTTAGTTTGTAGTGATTGCCCCAAATATTATATTGGACAGACAGGCCGTTCGTTTGAAAAACGTTTCAAAGAACATCTGCCGAAACCACATTTGAAACCAATAAAATCAAACTTCGCTTCGCATCTCATTGACCATGATCATAAATATACTGACTTAAACACCAACTTAAAAGTCTTGAAGTTTTGCGACAAAAGTCAGTTTATGAATGTAGTCGAGGAGTTTGAAATTTACCGGGCAGTTAAATCTGAGCCAACAAATGTGCTAAATGACAAACTGTCTTTTAGCTCTAATATAATATTCGATTCGGCAATCAAGTTTGCTGATAACAATCTGAACAGCGATTAGCAGATTCCTATGACGCGACAATGTATAGGTGGGGAGTTACTATCGATAAAATACTCAGTGTTCATGAACCATGTGCTGGTACCGGTTAAAAATACGGCAACGAATTTTATATTATTGTATGTGTTGTATTAACAATTGTTTTAATGTTCTAACGATCTCGTAAGAGTGATACACCTGATGATGAATGCATGAGCATTTGAAACCGCGGTAGTGAGAAATTACTACAAGTGGATCACTAGACGGAATATAAGGTATTTATATATATATTTAGTGTATAATGTTAACCCTTTTGAAACTGAACTACAGTTAAAGGACTAACTAACTAGAGCTATCAAAGATCTTTAGAATACTAAAATAATGACTGAAGACCATTTGTCCAGGTGAGTGAATTCAAATCGATATTTAACTTGAGGTCACATCGGATGATTATTCTTTTGATTGTCTAGTTGATAAGTGGAATTCAAGAAAAAGATGACTGTTTTAATGTTTTATTGCACCAATTCATTTATTTTCAATGCTCAATAAACTGTTTCTCACTGTTCAATTTGTTATTATATTTTAGTGAAAAGTTAATACGACCTCATTATTCGGAAAACTGACGTAATTTCTTCACAGATCCTCATGTTTTGTAATTTTATACTTTTATTTTTTGTACTGTTTTATTACTATCTAGGTGGTAATACAAAACAACATAACATGACTTACCGTAGAGTTTATGAAAGGCAAAAATATTCCCATGGTGAACATTCCAATAGAAGGACCATTAGTTATTGCACTGAGACTAATTGCTAGCTGAAAAACAAACAAAAACACGTTTTTAAAGCAAGTAAATACTTGTCAAATACTTCATGTTAATGTTTTGAAAACTACAACTTTACTATGCACAAGATTATATCAAACTTGTGTTACCAATAACTAGTGTAGGCCTATAGTTTTTATGGTAACAACAAATAGTTTTATAACTTCTTTCAATTCAATTTTGCCACTTCAGTAAATATTATGACTCAATGTTGAAATGAACATTGCTCCTTTACAGTTTTTTCAGATCCCAGACATATTAGTGCTCCACCATTGCTGACATAGGTATTTTGTTATCCTTTTCAACTGAGGAGGACAATTAGAACTTATTTTATGAATTTCAAAGAATTTTGGGACATTTTTGGCATATCTTCCATCTTCAATATCCTCTTGATACCAATTCATGGGGTAAATTCTTCATAGTCTCCATCCTGGTGCCATATTCAGATGAGTTAAGCTATTTCCCGAATTCTTCATATACGATATTCGAAACAACTCAATTTTGCAACATATTTATAGCTTTGGTGAAGAAGATTCACATTGTATCCATCACCAAAAAGTGTAAAAAAGATCACCATGAGCGATCACTAGGTTTTTTGGTTCTCTGTGTGACACATTTCTGTCTATGATTTTGGCTGTGTAAAATTCTATGATCTCTGCCTTATCCTTATCTGAGAAGTGATCATTGGCATTCAAGGCTTATTGACAAAATAAAAATAACAGATTTGAATTCTTGGAAACATGAAAGTAGAGTTGGATCTTCAGTGAAAGCTTACAGATGTAATTTTTATTTGCATGATTTGGTTGGAACTGAGGTGGAATCTCTGCTTTTTTCAATTTTAAAACCTAGTGTGCAACATTTCCTCGATATCTTAGTGTTGACAAGAAATGAAAGCGCAATCCTACTACGGACTTATGGTATAAACAAAAGTAGAATATTTTCCATCTATTTACTTTCTATTTTAATTATTATAATTGCAATAACCCTTTCCTCAAAGTGTGCTGTTTGGGAAAGTACCTTTTTTAATTTTTGTCGCCTTTTAAAATTACTACTAATAAATAATTTAATTATTTGATATTTTAATATGCATATAGCATGGTTGCACTTAAGACTAATAAAACCTGACAGCATACATAGCCAATCATGAAATAAAATGTTTAACTTGTGATTAAATGAATAATAAAAAATGTATAAAAACAATCAAGATAATAATTTTGAGTACTAAAATTTCCTTTACAAAATGTAATTAGGCCCTATTTATGTTTTCTATTTTTAGAACATTGCTGTTATATTAAATACAAACAGTTTTTTTTTTTTTAATATATGTTTTAAAATAAAGTTTAAGCGAAATTTATATTCAATTTATATAAAAAAGACGAATTTAATGAAAGTAAATTTCTTCAATTTTCCCAAATTATGTCAAATCAACCAAATATATTGTTAAAGATGTCTTGGGCTTCTGCGAGAAGTTTGGCATGGTTATCAAGTATGTTGACCTCAGATGACTCTTGATGATCACTCTTTCGGGAATGGTGTCTAGATGGTTAAATATAGAGTAGTCATCTTAGAATAGAACAGTTTCTGGAAGTCCCGTTTATAGAAATTCTGGATGAAGAAATTTCTTGAATATTAAAGTTGTCATTTTTTGTTCAAAAACAGCTTTGTGATTTGAAAAATATATTTGTCGATTGTAAAAGCTTTTATTAATATAGTTCATTGAAGTGCATTTATTTTTGAAGATTTAAATTAATTATGTAGAATTTTAAGTAGATATAAGTTTGAATCAATGCTTCAATGTCTAAATAATATCACTACTTTTAAGGTTCCCTTCTAACTCGAAGTTACTCAGAGAGTGACAACTACTTCCCATTTTGGTTGTTAGAGTTTTTGTTTTCAAGAGTACTGGTACCTTCTCTACGACTCCAAGGAACTCCTTCAGAAATTTTCACTTTATAGGGTTGTCATTCTGAACGGTTTGCAATATCTAGATTTCCTCTTTATTTTTAGTAATTATCTTAGTTATTTAAATTATCTCATTGTCATAGTTTATGTTTTATTAGTTACTTTTCACACATTTTCTTTTAATGAACTGTTTCTATTTTCTATTAATTATTTAAATTATTTATTTGAAAGTTTTTTGGATGTTTTCAGTTCTGCTGTTATGAGTTAAAAGAGTAATTTAGCAATTTGGATTCCTCAGTATGCTCATTTCTTTAAATTTACTTATTTCTGATTTTTTGGATCTCAAGATTGGCTGGTCAAATTTTCATTTCGTCTTCAGATTATTGTTCCTTTCTTATATCACACAAACTCGAGTGATGATTTATCATAGTCCTGTTTGCGAGATATCACACTTCCATGAACCGCATTGTTTTACAAGACAAAAGTTTCTAATTACTATTGTCACTTTTTCTTAATTGAATAGTTTAAAAACAGAAAAACAAATTTTTTACTTTTTTTTCGCAGTGAATTTCTTTTATTCTATAAAAGCTTATACCTTTTAACACTAAATTATTAATGTATAAAACAGTTGGTAAGTAATGATTGTTTCAAATCCTATTGCTCATTTTTAATAATGCTACATTACTGTATACAGTACTATACAAACAGATTCTGTTCCGTATAGTGATGATGTTTAGTTTAGTAGAAGAAATCAGATTTATAATGCATGTTTGAGTTTACAATGTTTAAAATCGCTTTATAAGAATGGAGATTTTATCTATCTATAAGAAGAAGATCTATTTTTGCCTATATACAATTTTCATATAACTATATACACACACACATAATTATTTATTCTTATTTTTTCATGACGTCTTCCTCATGTGTTTTTATACTTTTGTTTAACAGAAAGTAATTACAAAAATAAAACCTTGATATTTTCATCTTTGGTTCCATATGTGGGAAACAAAACTGTTAAGAATGTGTTAAAACTCCATAAAAAGTGTTAAGAATGTATCTTGAATGGTATATAGTTGGTTGTAAAAAGGGTTTGGTAAAAAAACAAAAACAAAGGTACAATTAGTCATTCATTTTGAACTGATGGATAAGAAGTTATGTCACTTACTTGAAGTACAGCGCCTAACTGTTCCACAACATAGACAAGGCAAACACATATGCAGCCTACAATGATGATGACACAATGCATAAGGTTCCTACTTTGTCTGTTTGTTGGTTGGTCGTTGATGAAGGGCTTATAGAAATCTTCTAGTGCAACAGCTGCCATTGAATTCAACCCAGTAGACATTGAACTATAAGATAAACTAACTTCTATTAGACTAATCACAACTTGCTTCTTTGTCATTTAGCGGAAAATATTCAAGCTGAATTAAAAAACTGTAGTTACTACACTTTTAAACTGGTAGCTTTAGACTGAAACAATTATTTAAGTCTTACAATTGCAGTTTAAAATTGTTGGTTTTTACAATTAATTTATAAATTAAAGTTGGAGAAGCAAGATTATTTAGTTTTTCATTCTAAAAACTTTATGCTTATAAATTAAACAATTGAAAAAATAGTTCATTTTAAAATCTGTATTATATTATATACAAATGAAATAACTCAAATTTGTTAATTAATACATTTAAGTCTAGATACATTAATAACTATACAAAAAAGTTAAAACGTTTGATTGAAATGAACGAAGAAAAATTAAGTACATGAATGTAAACAGATGATGTAAAACAATTTGAAGTAAAGGGGTATGTACTTGAAGCAAAAAATGAGTTTTTTATATTTGAAGTTGTGTTAAGTAGGAATACTTGGATATAAAAGTATATGATAGATTACAAGCAGTAGATAGTATTTTACTGGAGTTTGTTGAGATTACTTAGAAACAAGTTACTGACTTGAAGAACAAAAATAAGAATGTATAAAGTAAAAATTAATAAGTTTTACTGTATGATGCAAGAATATGGACGGTTACAAAGGTGTCTCATAAAAATGTTATTACGTTTGAAAATATTACATAAGATGTTCATAACAATGTAGGAATAGTAGAGATCTTAAGCAGCTCTACAAACATCCTGTCACATAAACAGTGATTATGTGATGAGAAGAGGAAAAGATCAGGCAGTAAAAAAATGTTTGGAGGTTTGGACGAGCAAAGTCAAGACCTGTGAAAAGTTCTACAACTCTCTGATGGGAAGACCAGGTGGCTGCAGATATAAGAAACTTAGGAGCAGAGTTAGAATAGTGAAGAACAGAAGATTGTGGAGTTGGCTGTTTAGTGAGCTAAAAGTATGAGTAAGAAAAAAATGATGGAAATAACTAACTAGTAAGATGACTGTTAAAAAACTTACAGAAAAATATGATTTTGTGTATAAGAATTAAAAAGATCATACAAAAACAGTTCGTTAAAGTATAAAATATTCTAGAATTTCTACCAAGTAAAATTTAATTATAATGACATTCCACATCATTTTTATCCTACAAGATGTGGTTTCAATAAAATAATTAAATGTAAAAATAAACTAAGCAGTTAAGTCAGAATAAATTATTTGTTGTATTCATTTATAAAGTAAAGCACAAACCCATACAACTAAAGTATGTTGTGGTACTTAAAAATTACAGCTGCATATTTAATTAAACATTTTGATTGAATTTACCTAAGAGCTGCACTAAATACTCCAGCTACAAAGAGTCCAGGAAGTCCTGGAAATGATCCCAATGTGTCCAAAACTAGTAAAGGCAACAACTGATCCTTTGCTTTAGCTAGCTGCAAAGCCAACAATCATAATCATTTTATGCATAGTTATTCTTTTTGTTTTTAAGAAAATGTTCCCTTCCTAATGTTATAAAATTATTTTGCTTAATGGCTTTCAGCAGTTTTGGTTTATCTTTGCTTGTTCTATTTATTGGTTCTGTACCTCAAGAAGAAAACTTCAATAAAATCTACATAAAATCATCTTTTTCTCTCATTTTTCTCATTACAAAACATTTTAGAACTCACTACTTTTGGGATCAGAATTTAACTCGAGCTTGCTTGATTTTGTTTTTAGTACTTTTATTTATTCTGAATATTCGCTTGAAGGGATGTGACTCGGTTTTTTTAGTAGTATATTAACTAACATTATAATTTAAATAGTTCCCAACATGCATCATTTCAATGGGGAAAACTTTCAAATAAACAAACTAGTGAAAATAAATGTATAAGGTAGTGAATGTTATGCAGGTTGAGAACTTGGAGTGGCTGAATGGGGTAATTGTCTCCTGATATTGATTGAAAATAATGATCTAGTAGACTAAATTTTAAAGTTTTTAGAAATAATTGTAAGTTTTGTTCAAAATTTGATTCCTATATTTACCTTTGTAGTTAAAGGGTCACAAGTGTAATAAGTAGCAAAAATAAGAAGACCGCTATAAGAGCACAAACCAATCAAGCATGATGTACCAACTATGAAAATCCAAACTGCTCTGAAACATATTACACAATTTATATAGTATTTTGTTAAGTATAACTATTACTGTCATTATTAATGTAAGCTAGAGAAAAGTAACTTTAACACACACTGTTTCAAAGAATAGATCTTCTGCATGAAGAGGTAGGGGTCTTAATAAGGAGCCAAAGTTTGATAAATATACTATGCTAAGAAAGTATTTATTTTTCATTTGGCTGACACTGTAGGTCTTTTTTAAAGGTATTAAGATCATGTATAAAGTATATAGCTTTACGCTTAGCACACTATAGCAGGTTTACCCACACAAATAGCAAGCCTTGGTCAATTATGATGAGCGTGATAAGGGAACCTTCTGTACACCAAAAGCGTGTTTAAGTGAAATTACATAATATCTATTGTGTTCATATATACGTACTTTTAATGAGCAGGATTGTGTAAATTTTGTATATGCTTTTCTTTGGACAATTAACTCAATACATACAAAATATTTTGGACAATAAAAATATTGTCTAAAAACAACTCTACATGTCACACAATAAAAAATTAATAAGGTTACATTATAGAGTAGATACTATTGTAAAACAGAACTGATATAATAAAACCAAACAGTGACAGGAATGGTAGTTAATATCCTGAGAGCAATACTTAAATTTGGGTATATTTCATTTAGTCCGTGTTCAACGATATAATTTATTATTGAAGCTGTTTTATTCTCTCTCTTATACACTTCAATGATTATGAGTAACTCTTCAAACATTTTCAAGGCATCAATGACACTTTGTTGTCCTACAGATAGTGAAATTTGCAAGTATTTACAGTTTTTAAAAGGTCTTCTTCTGTAACTCTTGTCAAATCTGTGATGCAGTACACTTCTTCATGTTTTTGCAAAGCTTCAAATTTTTGTTGGCAACTCATAGGCAAGTGTTTGGAGCATTTGTTGTGTTGCATTTGTGTTTGTTTATTTAATCCCCTCCCTGATTATGGGAAACTCTATAAACAGTTCACAGGACCTTGAGAAATGTCAAATGTGTGACAACACTGGAAAGGGAGGACTTTCTTGATTAGTTATCTAATTATTGGCGGTATTACATGAGTACGGAGTATGCGCATTAATACAATCTTGTAGTGATAAACAGTACATACAGTGGAGCGTCGAAAATCCGAACTAATTGGGACCGAGGGGAGTTCGGATTATCAATTTGTTCGGATTTTTGAAAAAACCAAGAAAAAGCCATTTAGGCTAAAATATATGCCCTTTAATCGAGTAAAATGGTTAAACAGTACAAGCAGTAATGTAATTACAATACAGTATGTAAGACTACTTACATATTATTATGATTTAGAAGAACCTGCATTTACACAGTAGGGCCAACATGATTACACTTGTAACTCTCAATTACAGTAAAGTACATAATTAAAAGTTCACTTATACATTATAGTTAACACAAACGAAAAATAAAAATATACTGTATAGTACACTACTGTTTGTATGACACACTGTTATAATGATTACACAAAGATAAATGAATGAACTTTATGTATGTTTACTACTAGCGCTAAAGCAGCTTATAAGCGTGGCAGTGAAAATACTGACAGCCAGTCTGCTGTGAGGGCGTGTGAGAGCAGGTATTAAGAATTGTTTAAAAAGAGATAATAATGTCAAACTGCGTTGAAGATTTTTGTGAAATTTTTAACGACAATAATTGGAATTTGTGAAAACGAAATTTTTGCAGGGGCTGACTCAGAAAGCGTTCGGATTTTTGACGTTTCGGATTATTGACGTTCGGATTATCGACACTCTACTGTATATAGTATTATGTAAAAAAAGCAATAAAAGTAAGGAGAAAAACATACGAAAACACAAGAAAACAATCATGTTGAGTTACACTTTCACAGACTGTCAACATCAACTGTCACTTTAAACAGGTATTTTAAGTTTCATTGTTGTTAAAAAATAAAAAAATTTCAATAAGTGCAAATCATTGATACGGTGCTTCCAGAAGGCGAGGCTTAAAATTTGCAAATGCAAATACCCATTGAGTGAACCTTCAACTATAGAAGAAGGGTAATTCTTTTATTCATTAATAAGTATCATTTGTGAATTTAAGTCAGTAAAAATTGTATAAAGTAATGGTAAACATTCTGTTAAATATAGAAGTAAATTAAGTTTAAAACAACTAGTAAACTATGCCCCACCACGCTATTATAATCCTTTGGTTCAGAGTATCTTTTTCAAAGCAATTAGCGATGTAGTTTTATAGAGAAAACATTGATCAAAGAAAATTATATCATCAAAAGATATTCAGTACTCTGAACTTTCATTTTTTGTTTGTCAAAATATATATTGTTAAAGTGGCCTTTCAAAGACAAAACCCTTGAAAAATTGACTCACGCCTTTCTAGACACCCTGTTCAGTCTAGAAGTTTAGTCTAGAAAAACACAACCTCATAGAGAGAAATGCTAGTTTCTCTATTGTTTGAAATCTGATTGAAAAAACTAAATATTTTTCGATTTTTGATATCTTTAGGTTCTGTAGTTTGTTCTTGTTTGTAATTTGTATGAAAAAATGGTGAAATTTTATATACACCTTATGACCATTTTGAAATAAGTAGATAAATTTTTGTTATTTTATACCCAGTTAAAAGACGAATCTGCGAACTACTAAAAAATTTATCCCACATTTAAAGTGTATGTCGCAACGTGTTTCGATTTATGAAATTTAAAAAAACTTACACAAAGAAACTGACGGAAAATACAGCGTTTCTCAATAAACTGTGCATGAAACTTTTATGATGACCAGTAGTATTAATTTTTTATCCAGAAACAGAGTGTATATATTATTCTTAATATTCTTCTGTTAAACAGTCTCTTCTGTATAACTTTAAACAGTAATCAATATTTTGTTTGTCTATTTAATTCAAGATAATTTTAAATGTTTACAAAAGAAGTTAATTACAATTTCTTTTTTGCAAATTGTTTCATACTTTTATTAGTGTAGTTAAGTTTTTTTTAACATATTGTATAATATGTTCTGTATTGTTTAAAAAAAACATTGTTTGAAGGTTTAAAATCCATTTACTACTTTTAAACATTATTATTTTCATTCTGTGAATTTAAAATATGACTAAATGATTGTTTTTAATATAGGTAATAGTTTTTTAACTACACCCAGTACATCATGTAATCTACCTTTATAAATACTTTACTTTTATATGTCAATAAGATTTTTTTTTAAATTAACAAATAAATTTAAATTTCTTGTGTTGAATAATATTTACAATGTTTAGTTGAATTTATATGATAGGCCCTATAATACTTACAATTTGTGAAATTTTGTATGTACAGTACTATGTAGTACTCCAAATGGCATTTATTTAATTTTTGTTTGATGTTTCAGTTGTCCCTTGTAAATTGTGAATTGAGTTGAGTATAAATACTTACGTTCTAGCTTGCTCCTTAGTTGGCAATGCCAGGTACCTCTGTATCATTGTCTGATTAACTGCATTGGATTGTAATATAGACACACAACCTCCTATCAATAAGTTCCAAAATGTATGTCGCATAGTAGGGTCCAAACTCCACCTAGAATAAATAAAAATAAATACCACTTACAGTATTACAATGTAAGTATTGTATTGTAATTGAACTTTTTGAATGCGTAAAATAATAATGTCATTAGAAGTAGTGTTTCATTATTTATTAATTCAGATTGTATCAGAACCAATGGCGTATCCAGGGAGGGGGCCAGGAGGGGCCAAGCCCCGTCTCAAAACTTCAGGCATAAATGTAGGAAAAGCTGCTGGTATGAAGAACTATATTAAAGACCACTAAATAATACCGTTGCGTGGCGGCCAATAGGATCCCACACCCACCTTATGTGAAGTCAGGAAATACAACATAATTTTAAAATTGTGTACATTGTTCTTTTGTTTATTCTTATTATTACTAAACAACCTAATTATTTTGAAACGCCCTAATTAAATGCCTATTCAATATGTTTATCTCATTTCTGTAAAATTATAATCGTTGCTGAGAAATACAGTTACTTTAAGTAAGTATTTCAAAATATGGGCTTATAGAAGAGGGAGCACCTGCTGGACCTCCCCCAACTTTAAATCCTGGATACGCTACTGATCAGAACCATAATATTATGTTTCTTAGTAAGTTGTATGTTATGTGTATAAATATGAAGAGAGTTAGATAAATAAATGGCAAGTTAGACATTTAAAGCAAATAAAGATTCTCAGACCAAGCATCTTTATTAACTAAGTTTTGGATTGAAAATCTTCTTGTACAGTATATCCTTTACTACCCTGAGGCCCCGTTACTTATTTGTACAAATACTATATATACCTGAAGAAAAACAAGCTCTGTATCTTTATGCCCTTATGAATTTTAAAAAGTGTAAAATAAAAAATGTTTTCCTGTACTCCTAATGGTTCAATTAAATCAAAACTAGGGGAAATATGCGCTACTGAATACCAGATGTTTTATCAGCAGTGGCGGCTGGTGAGTTTTTAACTTGGTGGTTGCAATTATGTGGAGAGAATTTCCGGGGAAGGTCTGGGGGTTATGGAATATGAACACAATTTAAAACATTATTTTAGATGAGGAATTACACGTGGAATTATACGTTTTTGTCTAATTACACCAACATTTTTAAATTAAATCCATTAAAATGGTTTGGTTACCATTACGAACAAGTGAAAGTTTTGTAGCTCTCAGTTAAGGGTACTATACTAGCCTACAGTAAAATATTAAATAACATATAGAATTCAGGCACATTATATGTTTAAATTCACTAACCTCATTTAAATAGAAAGTCCATCCGTCTGTTCTTCAGATGGGCAAACTTAACAGAATTTTAATTTTATAATAAACATAACCTGAACATAGCACTAACATACCCGGATTTATGAACTCGCCCCATTTCCTATTTAGGAACTTGGCCTATCCTTTTTTGTTGAAAAACTATTATTTGAATTGTATGGAGTTTGAAAATAGATTTGGGATAGTGGGTTCAAACATTTTGGTGATAGATTTTGTGGCCTATCATTAAAAATATAATTAAATCACGAATGGCACGAATATTAATTACGAAAAGAATAGTAACAGCTTTTGATCGGCATCTAATCAACACTACACACTACACTCTCTGTCTAGGCCCACTCAAATTGCTACAACTTATGAAGAATAATGTAAAAAGCACTAGTGTAATGGAATCCAGACTAAAGAGACAAACACTAAAATATATTATTAACACAATCTAAAACAAATAAACACCAAACACAGCTAGAAAAAATACAAGAACAAAACTAACATCACATAACCTCAAAATGTCTTGCATTATTCACTAAACAAAACATGAAATATGAAACATGAAGACAAAACCTAGCGCCCCGGTGGCGATTTGTAGAACTTCTGCGAACCTGAAGGCTTTATGTGAGTTGTCATAGCAACTCATTATTTACAAACCCCCTTCCAGTTTCAATGCTTATAGCACAGAGGATATAAGTAATACCAGAGTGCTCAAGGATAGGGAAATGTGTTTCGCCTTTACTGAAGCGCTGGTGTAGCGTCGGAACAGAGCTTAGTGGCCAAGAGGCTAGCGACGTTGCAGCTTTGAACAGTGTGTGAGGGAGAGCAGATGGACAGCTGATACACGCACGCTAAACACTATAGCGATAAAAAAGGACACTGGGCTGGGTATTGGCTGCACGACTTCCAATTAGCTAGCTAACATCGCTTGTCGCGCTCTGCAGCGGCCAGCTAACATATTAACGAAATTACCGAAACACATCTTCCTATCCTTCGAACACTCTGGGTATTACTTATATCCTCTGTGCTTATAGCTGCATTAGGCTCTGGTTGCAGATGCAGTGCGTTCCCAGACGCTGCGCGCGAAGGTTGGGTTGATGTTCTTCGGCTTTTTAACCGTTTAGGGACATTCTTGGCCATATAATTTTGGATTGAAATGAGGTTGATATTGATAATGCACTGATATTTAAAGAAATATTAATGTGATTTATTATTTGTTTTCTTTCTTGGGGGCTGTGCAACCAAACAACCTCACAAGGAGCCGCCACTGTTTATCAGTAATACTGAAATGTACTACTTGGTGATGTAGTGATTAAGCTCCATATCTCATAGGTATAAGAGATTTATATAGCAGTAATTTGGCGGAAAAACTCCTGCCAAACTGTTGCAGGGAACAAACTGGACAGTTTACAAAAACTTGCATGGCTTTGTATTACCAGAGCCAGAATCTCTCCATCATACAGTGCGTCCTCGAGATGTCTATATCATTCTAGGCCAGAAAGTCTGCATACAGAATAATGAGTGAGGATGAATGACAGTAGGACAGTCTGACATATTAAACACTGTAATTAAAAAGTCAGTGTTAGATTTGTCATCTGACGTTAACATAGCCTACCTTTCGCACTTATGCTATGAAATAGAGAAAACTGGAAAGGGAACAACACATCAAGAACCGCTAAGATAAATTAGATTGGTGTTTCAGTTAGGCAGGAACTTGGGTTACGGTAAATATAGCGCATCACCAGAGAAGCCTTTTTGCGCACTGCACAACCTGCAGAGATATTCATACAGTATTTTAGTTTTAGTGGTATTTTAAAGTGGTTTCATTTGCCTAATAATTTAATTTGAAATCCACAAAAAACTAGATAAAACATTTTTGAACTTTTTTGAAACGAAAATGAGTTCATATTCTACTCTTCTGATTGTTTAAATTAACTGATCCGTCTGCCTAGTTTTGAAGCAGTTTAGTGTGAATAACTTTACAATGTCTTTAAGCTCTGTAACATGAAACATGTATTTATGCTTGAACCAAAATTGAAGGAGCAAAGGTTGTGAAGAAATAGCCTCCTGCATCCAACACTATTTACCTAGAGAATGTAAATAACCATAGGGTTAAAGTAAAGATACAATTTTTATCACAGCTGTCTTAAAATGGCCACTGAAAAAAACTTTAAGGCAAATAAAACAAATGGTGCTATACCATTCAGTCAAAGGACACCTATAATACCCTTCCCCATGATTTGATATTTGGTGTCATAGCAAGAACATCAAAACAAACGTGAACTAATTCACCCGATTGATCCCTCTCGCTCTCTGATTGGTTCGCTTCAATGGGAGAAAGTACAATAGCTCTGCCTTTGTTCTCAACAAGCTGTGGCAGAGAAATTGTATAAAAACGACCCGATTGATGTATGCACGCAACATTTCTCCCCAGTGATGCATGCGGAGTGTCTCTGTCCGTTACACAGCTACAGGAGTGTTGTAACGCTATCTTAGGAGAGGTAAGCTGAAACACTCTTGTGACTAGGTTCGGAGCCAGAGTGACTTCCTTACTTGGGGGTGAGGGCGGTCTTTTAGTGGGTATTGCCAGACTTGTTCTGGTTGAGTCCCACAGTAACTTCTCTAACGAGAGGTCTGCCTAAATGCATTTTTCCGCCTAAAAAAAAAAAATCAGACACACACTCTTCAACCAGGACCACTACATACACCAATGAGCTAATCAGGACCAAGGAGTTGAGACAACTAAAAATAATTTGAAAACAATAACGGTTGTTGTCTTTTCGCCATCTCCACTTCTATTTCCTGCAAGGTAAACTAGCTTCCCCTTGGGGAGATAAAAGGGCAGGATCCCGGCGATCTAGTAGTGTATCCGCCGCCTCTCAGGCCGATAATAAGACTAGAGCCTGGCTTACATTGTTAGTGATCATCTCCCTCTGGGTAAATTAAAGGAGGCCGGTCCCCGGTGGTCTTTGCCAATAAGTTAGGGTCCCCAACTTGGGTTCAGCGTTAATTATTTTGTGGTTTTGTTTCAAATGCCCAAAGCCATATCGGAGCGACGCCATGCCTGCCTAGAAGCCCGCCGCCTTAGAATACTGTTCCATCGGAACCAGGCTCACCCTGCCCTCTCTTTATCGGATTTATTCCACGATCTCCTTCAAAAAACTGTTGAGTATCGTCATCCCGTGACTTTCGCCAGTCCTGTTAGTCCGACCAGAGGACCCATGTGGACCACTCTAGGTGGTGTTAGCACACCGGCCGGAAAGCCCACAAACGGACGTCACCCTCCAGCTCCTGCTCTCCCTACACACGACTGACTCGACTGACCTACACCGGCCCTTTTCAAGGCCAACAAAAAATAAACCATCTAGCCCTACTGCCGAGTCAAGGCTTCTTCCCACTTCTCCTTCATCGTCCGCTTGGGATACCATGTTAATCGGCTCTTCTGTTTTCAGTTTTCCTCAACGACCAGAGAGGAGCCTACTTTAAAAGAAAGAAAGGTGAGAAATAACCATTACGTCCAAATCTTTAGAGAGTCCTTATAATGTCATTATCTAACAAGGTTCTGAAATCAATTTTGAAGAATGGATGGAGGTAAGCTGTAAAAAATCTGGTGATTGGCATTGCAGGTTTGCCCCCTGTAAAATAGTACAGGCTTCGTGAGAGGGAAAGTTGCTTACAGAACTAATTTAGTATCTTCACAAGGTCTTACAATGAAAGAATATTGATGCTTAAATCCTAAAAAAAAACTTAGACTGCAACAAAACTATCTAATTCTATAACAAACCTCTTCAAAAGAAACTTTTCGTCAACTCACTACATCCAACTTAAATTTCTAAACTCTTTTTTCTCATGAAGAATTGTGAATAGATATCAAATTAATTAGGTTAAACATATTTTGCTGATAATATGGATAAATTTTTATTTATGCTAAGTAGAGTTTTGTTCAGCTGTAGCAGTTTTTTGCTCTTTCTGTTAAATTTAGTTGTCAGGACTTAGCAAGTTACCAACTGACTCAAATGCAATAAAAGAGGGTATACATTAAATTAGAAAAATGAATTAGTAAATGCAACAAAAGGAAAGACATTTACAGAACCTCTATTGAAAAACAACCACAACAAATATAATCATATTTGCTGAACTTGTTATTGGTATTAATGACACATATTTATTATTATATTATTATTATATCATAGAAGACTATTAGAAAATAAGGCAGGGAAAGGAAAGAAGACATGTTTGAAATAACATCAACATGTTGATTCAACTTATGAGGATTACTAAAGATATAAAAAATGTATCTACAAATATCAATTCATTAATTACTTACAAGTAAGAATACAAATCAAACTGGAATATTGTTTTAAAAAGCCTGTTTACAACACAAGTGGTTTTTCAATTACACAAAATATGACAGTTATAAACTTGAAATAAATGCAACATTAATGTAGTAGTAGTTATGTTATTTTGATACTACAGTAATTGAGTTATAAAGAAAAATTTTTTACATTCATTTTGATTTGATTCCTATTCCCTGGACCTCTTGATACAATTAGATTTGTGTTATTATCTTCAGTAATCCTGTCGTTGAAATAAGAATTTTTTAATACAATTTTTCATGAAAGTGAATTTAAATACTTGTGTTATTGAGGTAAAACAAAATTGTTAATAAACAAAATATATTTAAATTCAATAATGGTATCGTATTTAAATTGATAAAGTTAATGTTGAAGTCAGACTTACTCAGGGTATTCTAATCTGCCGCTGTCTCTGTTTCTTCTAATTACTTCTCCAAAACCTCCTACATCCATTGTTCCTTTAATAATAACTAATATTATGGCACCAAACATAGAGAATGTCTGTAAAACGTCTGTCCACACAACTGCTTTTAAACCTCCCTGGAGCATATCAATGTTTAGATTAGGTTTTATTATTGCTTCTTATTAGGTACTTATATTGATCTTTCTTAATACATTAACACTACATCTATTTTATACACAGAACATAATACATGAATGCATGTATAACACTCACATTGAATCATCTATACTAATATTATAAAGAGGTAAAATTTTGTTGTTGTTTGTATGTAGAGTGGGTAATCTCAGGAACTACTGAACCGATTGAAAAAATAGTTTTACTAATAAAAAGCTACACTATCCCTGACTAACATATTCTAGAATTAATTTTGATTTAAGGGTTGAAACAACCCCTAAAACAATAAATATTAATTATTATACTTTCCTTAAAGCTAGAGAGCTGTAAGTTTGTACATTTATTTCTTACAAGATACATAGAAAAAGTAAACTAGATTTGCAATTTTAAGCATGCTGCTAAGGGGTGAAAATGTGATAGCAATCCTAAAACAATAAAAATTTATTGTTATATTTTCTTTACAGTTATTGAGCTGAAAATTTGTACATTTATTTCTTACAAGATACATAGAAAAAGTACCATAGATTTACATTTTGTTGTGTGCTGCTAAGGGGTGAAAATGTTGATTGTTATACTTTCCAGCTAGAGAACTGAAAATTTGGCATTTACTAATTTTAAGTGTTTTCCAGGAAATAAAATAAATATGTTTTAATATGTCCCTTAAAATATCTTTGTTGCAGGGAAGATAAAGGGATATAAAGAAATGAACGTGATCAAAATGTTTAATAATAACGCAGGCAATTTAAATAGTCATGTCTAATGGGTGAACGGGGGGGGGGGGGGGGGGGAATAGCCCCTTTACAATGAAAATAAATTGTTATGATTCCCATGATTGACACCTTTGTTTCAAAAGTGGTAATCTGTTTGCGTTTGCTTAACTGCAGGGGTTGGCGAGCAAAGCGAGCATGGGCCGGAACCCTCTAGTTGTTTGTAAAATATTCAATAAGGCTTTACTACAGTGGTAAAAAATGTATACTTTGTTAAGAAAAGAGTATTGTTTAACTTAAACATGATAAAAATATAACATAATTTTCTCATAAAGGTGATTTATGGCTAATTTTGAAATACTGAACAAAAAATGTTTACCTTACTAAACGATATGCTTTAAGGTTGTGCGATGGGTTTACGACATATTTTTTTTTCATGTTTTTTTGTGTTGAAAAATATTAACCTACCAACATGTTATCAATATAAATTAGACAAAAAAAAATACAACGAATATT
>JAGFPH010003460.1:111074-124271 GCA_018207615.1 Philaenus spumarius
AACATGTTATCAATATAAATTAGACAAAAAAAAATACAACGAATATTTTGCGAAATATGGGCTGTAAAAGTGCTCATTTTTCGACTTCTTGGGAAGAGTTCATCTATGTAACGGTTGAGCGTATGAAAACTAAATTTTTCAGTTATTCTTATTAAAATATGGTGATAAAAGTCCCATATTCTATTTTTTGAAAAATCACGTATTTCAACATTTTAAAATATTCAGTGAATTTTTACAAACGTATTAAAATAATTTTTAAGGTGAAAATTATAGCGTTTTAATCTATAACTCTTGAACTTTTTTTACAAAAAACAACATAAGTTTATCTCAAATCCTTCAAGAAATAAACTCACCCTTAGGTTTTGGAAACCGCCTTCAACAAAATCGGGACGCAACCCTGCGCTCACTGCTTACCCATTCCAATATTTCTCCTCCTTCCCCTTTTGCAAACCTCCCCAGTCTACGCTCTCTTGCTGTGACTGCGGATGTTGGTTGTTGTGCCGAATCGCAAGGGTTTACAGAAAGCTTAGTCATTCAAATTGTATGGTACTGACATCTTATTGCAAGGCATCTTTAGATAGATCAAATATTGACGAATCCCATGGTAGCTTTATAATTTTGATCAAAATATTACTGTAGATGGTCTGGGACGTTGAATAAGTGGGAAATAACAGTACAATTAATTGTATTCGAATCCACGCGTGGAATCAGGTTTACAGAAATCTACAATTTTAAAACGACGATAACTTACGTAAATATACGTTTTAGAAAGAAATTATAAATACGAAAATTAAAGTTTGATACATGACCTTTCCAATGGTGTTTGTCTTTTTGAGATTGAAAGATTTTTAAAGGGTCAAATATTCAATACAATCACTCGTTACAAATGTGTTGGAGTGACGGTACATTATGTACCGTCTGCCGGTTCTAGGGTTAAAATAAAAAAATATTTTATTGTATTAAATTATTTTTCTTTAATTTTTATCAAATTAATTTTTTCTGTACTTGTTTTTCAAGCAAAGTTTAGTTATTTTCTTCTATTTTAGTATATTATTCTAATCACGTTATTTAACAAAGTTTAGGACATTAATAAAATTTAGTATATTATATCTCATTGTAAAAGGTAACGTCTAAAGTTATAAAAGAATTAAGTAGCATGCAATGCAGTTTTCATTGATTATTTTGTGTATTTGCATTTATTTCTACCTGGCGAACAATAATTTCAAACTCCCAAAAAAAGTGGGTCTTTTATGTATGTTTGTAACTGCATTTATTTCTATATTGTAAGACATGACCTTTTTGCTATATGAAGCCGTTTCCAGACTTTTCAAACACTCTGAATATAGAATTCTCAAAATATTGTTTTACTTTTAATTACTTATTTATGTATACACGATAATAAACTTTAAAAAGAGTAAACAAAATTTAATTGCAACATTCTGTATAAGTTATCATAAAAATGTACATAATAACTTAATTAAACCTAATCAAGCAAGAAGGGCGAATTTCGAGTTATTATAGGTCTACTATTGTTACAAGAAGGCCTAATACTTGTCTAATAATTCGCCAGTTTCATCATTGATTGATTTTTGCGTATTTTTAAAACAACTTTCGTTTATATTTAATCCTAAAGACATGCAAAGCATTTATTATTTCTGTAATTGTATTATGTAACCAGAAGTAATCAATTATAATCAACAAATTCCCCAGAAAACAGAAAAAGCAACTAAATTCCATGTAAAGTGAATGAGGATTAGAAGTTTATACTCGCGGCCACGAAATTAGGCACCGTCCTGCGTGAGCGACGAGGTGCGAGCGACGCGAGCGATGCGAGCGACGCGAAAATAACAAACTGGGTTATCTCCCAGGAGTGTCCTACACTGCGATCAGAGCGATAAAGCGATGTTTGCGCGACGCGACAAGAACAAAATATTTGTTTCAAATCGCCTCGGTCGCTCCGTCGCTTGTTCATACTGCGCATTTCCTGAGTGCATCAGATACGGAGTTGATCTACAATTAGTTGTCACTGGTTTTTTCTTTGTGGTAGTCATGTCTGAGTTTACCGAACTTCTAATTAGTGAAGCACAAAGTAGAGGCATTTTGTGGAATATGAAAGAAAAGAGCTACCACAATAGGCATGCTTTAGACCGAGCATGGGAAAGAGTGGCTGCTGCACTGGGAGATACGAGTGAGTATTTTTTTAAATAAATACCATACATGTGTTGTTTCACATACACAGGTACATTCTTATGTAATTAATTTCTTGATTGCACTACAGCTTGTTTTATATTACAGAAGTAAATTCTGATTTACGCTTTCATCGCCAGATCGCTCACACAGGACACAACGGTCGCGCGCCCGAATCGCTCGTCGCTCGCGTCGCTCGCGTCGCTCGCACCCCGTCGCTCACGCAGGACAATGCCTTAGGCGGGTGATAGAAATTGCGGTGTTGCTGGATATGTAACTAGCCTAGCGACGGAAGGTCGAGATTCGCCTACTCCACGCACGAATTGGCAACACTAAGGCATTGTCCTGCGTGAGCGACGGGGTGCGAGCGATGCGAGCGACGCGAAAATAACAAACTGGGTTATCTCCCAGGAGTGTCCTACACTGCGATCAGAGCGATAAAGCGATGTTTGCGCGACGCGACAAGAACAAAATATTTGTTTCAAATCGCCTCGGTCGCTCCGTCGCTTGTTCATACTGCGCATTTCCTGAGTGCATCAGATACGGAGTAGATCTACAATTAGTTGTCACTGGTTTTTTCTTTGTCACTTTTTTATGCATTTAATGTTATATTTTCCACTTTTGTATTGTATATCATTTATTTTTCACATTGGTTTTGAATGTCATGTTAAAACTGGGCATCTTTGTTCAATTTTCGGATGTATTTAATTTATATTTTTTACTTTTATATCACATGTGTACTACTATAACACAATTACATTACTATGCATATACAAAACCAGCTAGTTAATTCTCTAAACAGTCGTTCTTCCACGGAGATTGGTTTTTGGAAATTCCTTTCTTTATATTTTATTTCACCTCGTATAGCATCAGCGATATAAAAAAATGTGCTTGGTAGCGTTCCAGTATATGAATGAAACAACTCAGGTCCATTTTGACAGGTTTTCAGTTTATGGAACGGGTGGTGATATTATACGTAACAAGTCCTCTCTAAATAAATATCGTTAGTCGGTTTCCTACACAATTCTTGAGCAAGCACATATTTTAAGTAATGTTGCTGACTGGCCTTATTTACGCTTTCATCGCCAGATCGCTCACACAGGACACAACGGTCGCGCGCCCGAATCGCTCGTCGTTCGCGTCGCTCGCACCCCGTCGCTCACGCAGGACAATGCCTAACCGTGCAGTGTTGCCTTTCTGCCTGGCTACTCGGTAGGGATAAGCAATGAAATTGTTTTCCTATAAAAGTGTTATCGACTGGCACAGACTGTCATTAGTTATTGTAAATGCTATTAACTGACTTCGTTTTTTAACTATCAAGTTGCTTATAACTTTACAGTTATTGTAACGTCTTAATTACCGGTAACGTTTCAAATTTATGTATATTTTTGACAAAATGATTTGTATGTTTAAAAAGAAAACAACATTTTTTGACTGTATGAGAATAATAATTTACAATATGTTCAAAAAATTAGTACCAAATAAATTTAAATTTATGTTAGATATTTAATATTTTAGCGATAAATAGGAATCCATTAGGCAAAACCTATATTGGGCATTCCTACAAAAGAAAAAGTTTAAAATGTACTCTAAATAGAGTCACTTTTATAAATTAAATATAATTATAAATTAATATAATTACCATTTAGAGTGTGCATCGTGATGTTGCCCTCGAAACTTAAGTTTATGTATGTGCAGGTTACTTGTTGTGTTTTATGTGTTTTTAATATAAATATTTAACGACCTCCAACGGAGCAGATTTGAGTTAAACTGATGATGGGACCACGGACCCGAAACGCGTATTAACTTACAAAATAAACGAAGTCACAAGACGGATATATTATAAAAGGTAATTATATTAGTTTAAAATTATATTTAATTAATAATTTTTCTTTAAATTGGTTTTCCTATAAATTTTAATTAGGCTACTGTACTTTGTATACAAACAGAATCACTTATAAATTTTGTAAATTATATGTAAATATAGAATACTGTAAATACATTGTAAAAACAAGATATAGGAAAATTATGGGAAGTAAAGTTGTTCACGACCGTGGTGTCTTCAATCTCGCACATGTTTCCTGTGGGGTGTTAAATGAACAACAAAATGAATAAAGGCTTAAAAATACTTTCTTACGAAAATACAATTTTTAATTATTTTTTTATTATTAAAATGTAGCCTACATTTCTTATTCACACACAGTACGAGTTAGTTCGCTTCAGGAATTAACTAAAAAGTCTAAAAAACGTTGTTGGAATTTTATTAAGATAAGAAAAAAATAACTGGAATTATGGCTTAACGAAAAAAATAATGGTATCATCATCATATACTATGTAAAGGAAATGTTGTCTATAAACATTTAAATTATTTCCTTTTTTACTCTTGAATATAAAATAGCAACTTACAACATTAAACAAGGGTTACGAGCTACGGTTCTCGCCGAGCGCCCGCGTGTCTTTGTTTTTGTTTCATACAGTTATGCATTTTACAACTAAACTAAGAATCTCATAAAAAAAAGTTTCGAACAAAAAATTTTATTCATACGATTTTCTACAACTTTACCGCAGACGAAATCTTCCTGACCAAAAAGACAAAAAAATCCTCGCTTGGTGAAAAATTCAATACATGGCGGTTTTGAATTAAATTACAATTTAGGTTTTTTATTTTTGTTAATTATTTGCTGCCGTTATAAAAATAAAAAGTCATACCATTGGAATCAGTAGCATTTTCTGAAGGCAGTGGTATAATTTTATTTCACTATGCCCTGTAGACAGATTCACAAGCTCGAGAGAAAGCACACTCAAAAATCTTTACTTGACGGGTGTATTTGTATAAAAAACTACAGCACGAAGTGGCATCACCGCCATTTCTATCACCCGCCTAATTTCTTGGACGCGAGTATAGTTTGATCTGTTAGATTGAGAAATTGAAAGAGATGTTCGCAGAAAGAGAGAGAGAGGAGAAAGGCAAGGTGGTGGGAGAACACAGTTTCGTTCGCTACTACTAGCGATCCAGCGCCAAAAGATTGAAGCTCTCTCAAGGCTGTCGCGAAACTGGCAAGACCCTCGCTCAACCTTAACAACTTACCTCTGATCACAGACTGTTTGCATATCCAAGGTCAAGCGCCACCACATAATAAATTACTGTACCTATTGAAACCTCTTCAAATTATAAAAAAATCTAAATGGCCTATGGCCTATCAAAAGCTACAACACGGTAACCAGACTTTCATCTCCCGCTCCAGAACTGGTCACATTGTAACCCTGGAATGTTTGCATCCTTTCAGCAAGGAATGTCACAAGGAAAGCTTGTGTTTCACATCATTACGGTACCACCGCTTAGACATTGGACTATCGGATGTGTGACTCAGATTGGCTAATATGTTTCTGTGAAGTGAAGTGAGTAATTAACAGTTTAAGAATTTCCGGGGGTTAGAATAACGATGCAAAAAATATTAATAAAACAACCTGTTTATTTCAAACTTTAACATGATGTTCAGATAATACACAAATCACAAAAAAATATGCGCATGGTGGTAACGTAATGATGTGAAGCACAAGCTTTTCTTGTGGCATTCGTTGCTTGTAAAACGTATAGCTAATAAACTATATTTAAATACTGTATTATTTAATAACATTGTTATGTATACATTTTTGACAACTTTGAATTTAATATCGTTACACAAAACCAACTCGATTGTTACTGCACACAAACAGGCTGCGCCTATATTGTTTGTTTTTCTACCAAATTATGTTGTGTTTGGTATCATTCTTCTTATTTTTCATGTACTTTTCAAATATTCTATGGAAATTTGCAAATTATGATCATGAAAGGAAAGTTAATTTCCTAGTAGGGATGCAGAAATGAAACACAGCTGGAGGCGGAAGCGAGGGCTGGGGTTGACCTGGGCCAGCCTCAGGTAGACGAGCGATCCAGAGGACAGGTTCTACAGACTATAGTATTCTACAGTAAACAAGTTATTGTCTAAAGTAGTGACATTAAAAATATTACCCAATTTACACATTTGAAAACAATAAAATTGTTGAGGTCTATTAAAAATAGAATTTGGTATGGTATATAAATAAAAATAATAAAACACAAGTTTACGTAAATTGTCCAGTATTAATAAATAAGTGCATAACTTTTTAACTTTAACATTAACTTAGAAATAACTAAATAAATCCTTCATTTTCAAGCTTTCTTTCCATAGACTTAGGGTGAGTGGCCTAAATAAAATGATACGGTAGCCTCCAAGATTTTAGGAAACAATGATTGTTCATCCCTAAACAGTAGAATTTGTATGGATTCAATTGATTTTCAAAATGATCCATCTTATGTTCTTAAAACCAATATTTCATTGATTGTAGATTATGGGGCTAAAATTTCCCACTTGTGGCCCGTAATAAAAATTAACTATCATCATTATATAATTTTGCATGGTTTTTAATTTATTAATTTTTCCTTTTTTGTAAATTCCAGATTTTATTTAAGGTGTAGAAAAACAAATGATTGATGATTGCAATAAGTATGTGTTACTTCATATTGTGTTCACTATAATATTACATTGTACTTACTACAGAAGTGTAGAATATGCAGACCACACAGACTAGTGGTGTAATCACATGAACGTTGATACCAGATACTGCAAAAAGAAATATTTTATTAAATTTTTAACTCATGAAGAATCTAAAATATTCTATACCAAAAATATGGTACCTACATAGTTTTTTTTTGTGCAAAATTTGAGACATTATTTTAATTTTTCGGGGATTGACTCTATGCAACTAAAATTCAGACTGTGCTTATCTGTATTTTTAAGGCAACTCTATGGATCAATCTGTATATATGCGCATAAGTGGTTCTGGCGGAAAGTTGCGTGAGACATTTTTTGGCGTTTGTGTTTTAACAGTGATGTTCGCAATACTTAAATGATTGAAATACTCAATTTCAAAGAGAAGCTTCAAGTTTAAACAAGTTTGAACAAATTTAAAATCAGACCATGAGTCTCAAAATAAAAGGAGTCGGTCGAAGCTCTCATTTTTCCCAAAACCTGTAAATTGATAAATCTGAATTGGTTTTGAAAGTAAGACAGCTACATATTCTACTAATTCTAGTAAAAGAACAATATATATATATATATATATATATATTTGATTCAACAAGTTATAATAATAACAGAATGCTATATTAATGAGTTTAAGTTACATAATTTGTTCTAATATCCTATAAAATAATAAACCAAAACTAAATATTTACATTTTTACCTTGATTGAAGGCTAAAGCAGGTACGTAAATCACCAATGACAGCCAATTTATCTGAATCCCATAAAAAAAAAAACAATATGTAAGAAAACAACCTAAATATTGTTATGTATATACTTTTAGCCTAGCATACTTTACACTCATATCCTACACATGTTTTTTGCAATTATTAAGAGAGGAAAAATGTAGTGACCAATGAATATTTTAAAATCTTGTGTTTTAAATTAAAATTCTGTTTTAGAAACATTATTTAAAACAATTAATTCATCAGAAGAATTTTTATTTCAATCAATCATCTATAATATTTTTATAGATAGGGAGTTCTGTTTAGTGGTAATGCAAGTTAAATACATCAAATCAAAAAGCTGAAGAAATGTTATCAATAAAATGATTAACATACCCTTTTTACTTCTACTATTTATAAATACATTAATATTTTTGTGATTGTATTACAGAACATAAAATAATAATGGATGGTTTTTATTTTTATTTTTTCTTACTGGTTGCGGAATGATATTGCTTTTATAAATTTTTCAGACTATTCTTTAATAATTTTAGCCTACTATTTTTCATTTTCTTAAGTTTACAATACTTACAAATATTTGTTAAAACTGTCGAAAGAATTTCCTACTTTATGTGGTCGAAGCCAGCCATTGGTAATTTATTTTATAAATTCAGAACTTGAGTAGGGCTAATGGTTATAGTCAGTTTTGTTTTAACAAAAGCTAAACATGTTATTTAATATGATAAAATATTTACAGTATCATAGTTGAAATAAGAATTGTCAGTTAGTTATCTTTATTTGCGATTTGTACAAATATTTAATACTGAGTTTAAAAAAATACTAAATATTAAAATTGGATTGAATGTTCTTTTTTTATTTTTGTGAGATACTTTCAGAAGTCAAATTTTTTTTAAATAAACAAGATTAGAGAATAGATACAGTATATGCTTACCACTGAAATGCAGAACAGTACTGAACCAAAGAGCCGAACTCTGCTGTCGAATCTCATTGCAAGGTACTGAAACAATTCCACCAATAAATCTGCTTTTATTAAATGAGTTATGTTTGAATAAGTGAAACTAACAATGGAAAGTAATTTGAGAATCTATTTTGAGTTTGAAAAGTAAAAGCCAAATCTAAAATATCCAAACACTTGCTGAATTCTTTGCGCTGGGTAGGCCCCTTACTGTGGCCATAAAAATGTCCCTGGTGGTCTGATTCGGCCAAATCACCACAGCATCTCTGCAGGGCGTACATAGTCGTTACTCTTATTATCCACCAACTTTGTCTGACAGTATATTTCCAGTTGGCTAGAAATTTGTAGATTCTCAATCTCTTGATATTTGTTTCCATTGTTTCTTGTTCTAAAACTATTAAATTAATGTTTTTTTTTCTAGTTAAAGTTGTATAGTTTTTTAAGGATATTTTTTATTTTAAATTTTATCAATAATATACCAAACAATGGAAAATAAGGAGTGAAAATTATATTAAAAAAACTATTAAATACCTTTCTAATACAATCTTGATCATGAGATCAATATTAATTATATTTAAAATAAAGAACTAACTAAAACATTATTTTGATGGTATAACACAGGTTTTACAAACAAGCTAAAACAGATTTTATTTAGACTTTCTGTGGAAAAGTCATTTACAAAGTGCACAAAGCTTGGTTTACACGTTCTATGTTGAAAAGAAAAAAATATTAAAAGTTTGTTAACTACAAGAGTTTTCAGGTATTTTGGCATAGGTTACTATAACTTGCTTCCTGGGTTGAGTGAACAATGGAAAATCTCAATCAGGTTCGCTATTGGGAAAAATCGGACCAAGGAGTTAGAAATGTATGAAGTTTTAAATTCGTCCATTTTTAGTACTAAAGTATATTTTATTAAAATTGAATTTAGGCTATTGAGATAACTTAGTTGGTATAACTAAAGTCTATGGACATTTCTGAGGTCTTAGGTTTGAGCATTGTTAGTGCCATCAGTAGCCCTTTCCACATTAACTTTTTGTCCTTAAAGATTGTATGTACAGCAAAGCTTGGGTTTTGAAGAAAATTACTTTTAAACTGGAAATATTTCATCCCATCTCTCTGATAACTGTATTATTTGATGTTGAGGACTTTGTGCTCAATGTTGTCCATAGATGATAACCTTCCATCATAACTTTCTTCCAATCTTTCTTCTACTTTTGAAGAAGTTCATAGTAAATGACTGACCCAACTGTTTTTTTCTCTAGCGCCTTCTTCATACATCCTTTTGAGATTTTCATAATTCGTCACCGGACTTGAATATGATATTCACAGGGTGCAAATTTATAAGTAAATCATAATGGTCGTAAGAGGACTTTATGATTCAAAATAGCTTATAGCGGAATAGTATCTAGAATTTATTTATTGCAAATACCTAATATATGAGGAAGCAAAATGAGTTTGATGACTAACCCTTTGCGCTCGAACAGTTTTTAAAATAGTTCCTCTGGAGTTGTACGGCCACTGGGAGTGGCCACGCCATTTTCCGTATCAGTTTGGAATTGTTTTCGTAGTCTTGTTCCTCCCAGCTCGTTTTTCCACTCAGAGTGCCCAATACAAAATCCTGTGAACACTCATACGGCCATCGTGAGTGGACATAGCATTACGTATCTATGGAAACCTATTTCTTTTTACAAAATTATATTATTTTCTGTGTAAAGTGCTGGAATCTGTAGAGAAACTCTTCAACTATGTGAACAACGTTTGATTACATTCCCTCCTTTTATAACAGCTTTGTTGAGTTCAATAATATAACCTCTATATTTTCACAGTGCTGTGCTAGTTGTTTTTAGTATCGTAATAAATGGTCGATAATTATTATAAAATTACGGAAATGGATAACTTTAATTAATTAAGTTATAATGTAAGTTTGTACAATTTTAAAACATTTTCTGCATTGTAGTTTGTCATTTAAAAATATGACTGTTGGTTGTATCCCACTTTAGTTTTCATATTATGTTATTTATATAATGTAAATATAACGTCTTTATGAGGTTTAAAATAATAAGCAATACTGTGTTTTATATTTAAAATAAGTTATATTTGTCACTAAACAGAGCTTATTTATAAAATATTCATGTTTACTTTAACCTAATTACTTAAATGTCAAGTGAATTCAACAAAACAATTCCGAGCAGGTGATTCCGTCCAGTCAAAATGGTAGTCAAGTACATGCCGACGAAAGAGCGACCACTCTCGGGGGCCATGCGACCTGAGAGGACTAAGTTCACGGGAAATAATACCAGTTGTCTAAGAGTCAGGTTTGGCCTTTCGAGTGCAAAGGGTTAAAACTGTGATATCCTATATTATATTATTATTTCTAGAATGTTGGCATATGGTTGACTTCATTTTTCTCCTGTAGATTTGTGCATTTTACTTACCTCATATGAGGATGTAAGATGGAGATCATGAAAGACTGGAAGGTATGCTTTGCTCATTAAAAACCCCATAAGTATCACACCTCCTATAATATAAATATACTGTATCCCATACAAGTAGATTTCAGTGGGTGTTCCTAGTAGTGAAATTCCTGATATATAACTGTAACACATAGATGATAGAGGGTAACACAGTCAGCTGTTATATAATAAGAGAACCACAGTAACTTAAACATCTAGTTAGAAACACATTAACATATAAACTTTATTGATAATTTAATTCATTCTAAATAAAACTAATTTTAACTTCTAAACAGAAATTAGTGACATTTTAAAGTCTCTTAGCAATTTCAAATTAAAATATGTTAATAAATAATTGATTAAAGTCATCTCTTATTTTTCCCTGGTACAGGCAAATTAATCTCCACAATAAATAATATGAATCAACTCCTATAAATGAAAAAATCACAACAAAATGTGTACATTTTTATTTTGACAAATAAACCAATAGGATTTGGTTTTAAAATATTTAAATTGTTTGAAATTAATGCTTAATTTGAAAATACAGAGATAATCTCTGACAATGAGTTCTTATTCCATTCTCTACTACAGGAATTGGAGCAGACTGTCATTCATATTAGACTGCCTTACAATTTGAAATCTAGCCAAATCCCTGTGTAATCATAGGCTACAGCTGCAATGATTAACAGACTGATAAAAATGCAAATCACATAGTCCACTGATGCCTACACAAACCATATACTACTTAGAATTCCTAAGATTCAATAGTATTAGTGAGTGTGTATTTCATTAGAGTAATTGAGTTATGATTTTTATTAGTAGCTTTTATGTTAAAAAGCTTTTAAGAAGTGACTTTCTTGCAATTCCTTACTTTATTAAAATTACACTTTTAAAATTTATTATTATTTTTTCTTTTAATATGGCTGACAACTATACTTTGTTTAATAACAGCATCAGCTACTTAATTATGCTTTTATCTGAATGTAAAAATATCATTGAAGTGGCTGCTATTTAATGTCTCCCTTAATGGAAAGGTTAACATTTACATTTTAGCTTCTGTAATGGCATATTTACAAAATTGTTTGTCATTCTTGGGTATTTGTGTCTAAATTAAAATTTCTTTTACGTCTATTTGAAAGTTCATTGAAACGCAATAAAAAGAAAGAATTTTTTGCTGTACTCCTAGTAGTAATTTGAAGTAATAACTTCAAAACACATCCCTTAAAACCCTTAATTTTCTGTCAGTCACAAGTATTTTGAAAAGGATTAAATATAACAGACTGTGCTATAGATCTGCACAATCATTTAATATACTTTTGAAGATTTTCACAAAATCTTTCATTTTTGTTTCCATTAAAAAAATATTATTGGCAAATACTTGTTACACCATAAATATTACAAAAGTATTACAAGACAAATTATTTGCCTTTGTGTTTTTATGAGAAAAGTGATACAATTTTTGATTTCATATCAAGTCAACAGGAAAAATAATGATCAGGAAAAAGAAATTTTGGTTATTTACAATATATATGCAAAGCAGCATATTGGTTTAAATTAGTGACACTTTCTAAATGTATGACCACTTTTTTGTAGTCGTTTTGAAAATCATATTTGGCGTAGTTTCAGAAAATCACCAAGAATTTAAGATATTTCTAGCTACTTGTAAAAGCTTCTGCCACTGTAAAAGAAATCATTCAATACTATATTATCCTATCTAGTCTAATTGAGGGATACAGTTTAAATTAATCTAGTATTATTATTATTGTTTATGTGTGCTATTATCTTATTAAACATTTGAAATCATTTAGTTTTAATTTTCTCTAATTCTATCTTCTATTTATAGCGTATTTAAAAGATTTAGTACAATCTAGCCTAGTCTACTTAAAACATCAGTTGCAACTAATAACGCTTTAGTTTTCAAAATCTTATTTTCAATTTGTATAAAAATACAAATTCCACATTACCACATTACACCACATTACCACATTACATTTTCTTTGTTTTTCCACATTACCTGGCAATTAGTGACAGAGATATTGGAAACACTTTCATAGTCCTCCCTCCGACCAGATACTCAGCTGAGGACTTTGACTCTTTAAAGAAACCAAAATAAACACCGATAAGGGCAGAGAGGAACAGCATAATGAAGAACATCCCATAATCTGCCCATGAAAATCTTTGTAGTATTGTGTTGAGTTGATCTACTGTGAGTGCGGTTTCGGTGTCCATTTTGTACAAAGTTTGATCCTGTAACAAGTCCAATATTAATACATCAGTCAAATACAAATAAAACAAACTGGGGAATTTAAATCTA
>JAGFPH010003460.1:129201-142584 GCA_018207615.1 Philaenus spumarius
TAAATATAGACTTTTCTATACATACATTTTGTTAACTTTCATCCTATTTCCAATGCTATGGTGAGTATCAGAGTTTGTTAATCCACTGTTAAATATAGACTTTTCTATACATACATTTTTTATGTCGAAAAAGACAATGCGACATATTTTGCATCAATATCCCAGGTTATCTGAGTAACCCGCAGTCCCATTATAAACTAAAAGCAAACATGGGAGCAGGGATTATTATCCCGACCAAACTGACTCAGGGTACCAACCCAGACTAGCCCTCGAAATGAATGTATCATCACAAGATCACCAAAAGCACGTACGGTAGTACGTATTTTAATAATATAATGAAGCCCATTTAATTGTATTAGTAACATCAACTAGGTAGTAACTTGAGCACCTACCAAACATTTTTTCAGTATAATTGATGATGACAGTTTAATTAATTATAAACTACTGTGCGTACATAATATTAGCCATGATTATACTTAATCAAAGGTCCATACTCAAAGATATGAGTATACACTACGCTCGGAATATCTTGACCTGTTGCCTACGTAATTGGAGGGGAAGGGAAGCCGTCTGTCTTGGCAAATAAACAACGCGCATTTAATTGGTTAGTACAAGGCCGCGCATAAGCTGGAGCGACCCCTCTCCAAGCCTCTATCCCACCCTGTAAACAGAAGGCATCCGATTTACTGATAAAATTACAACACCTAAAACCACACTTCACCTAAACAGGTCCCCCATAGCATGGAAAAAGAAAGTTAAATATCTAGGCGTCACCCTAGATCGAAGGCTCACTTTATCCCAGCAAATTAGACAAGTCATTGATAAAGCAAGCTCGCTCTAAACTTCATTCGGTGAATAGTCACAAAAGCTCTCTCCCCCTCTCCATCAGACTGGCTATGTACAAAATCTGGCGATACCCACTAAAACGACCGCCCTCACCCTCAAGTAAGGAAGTCACTCTTGCTCCGAACCCAGTCACAAGAGTGTTTCATCTGACCTCTCCTGAGATAGCGTTACAACACTCCTGTAGCTGCGTAACGGACAGAGACACTCCGCATGCATCACTGGGGGAGCGTCAGCAGCATCTAGGGGCCGTTCCCTAATGGCTGCAAGCAGCAATATCTTCACCCCATAGTCACTTATGCTGTCCCAGCTTGGTATTCTCTACTTAGCACCAACGCAAGGAAGAAGCTGGATTCCTTCCAAAACAAAACTTTTCGAATCCTAACCAACTCACCTTGGTTCGTTCGAAATACAACCATACATCAGGGTCTGAAAACCGAGACAATCCGCGACTTCATCATTAAGCTAACTCAATCGTTAGCCACCCGAGCAGAAGGCTCGAATCATACACACCTGTCCGAAATCATGATAGATCCTGCTCCCCCACAAGAACGCAGGAACAGACCACTGTGCCTTGTACACGACCCACCATGAAATGACTTAAACTTCCAGGTCATTTCATAAACAAATAAAAACCAAATCCAAGCTCATCCCAAAACCAATCACACCACACTAAAACAGTCACTACTACAATAAAGCCAATTACATCTCACACTACTGCAAACGTATCAAAACTGAAGCAGTCAACAACACTTTGATAGCTTAACTCTCGCCAAGACCAAGGAACTGTTCAAATTTTAAAGGTTGCCACAGCTCAAGATATTCCACGTGGAGTGTACATAATTTACTATCAAGAGCACCTTAGGACTGCGTAAGAGCATTTCACCCCCTAACAAAAAAAAAAAAGAAAAGAAAAAAAGCATTACTCGAAAACTGTGCACCGCTTTATTTATGTGTCAAATATTAATCCAAAGGGTATGACCCAACACCGTTATCCTATCATGTATGATATTTCTCAATTGCATTTCATTAATAAATGATTTCAAACTTTTGAAATAATTTGTATCTCTGATAAATAGGTTATGTTTTGGTTTAGAAGTACGCCTAAGTTGGGCTGTTTCTATTTCACCTTTATTATAATTCCTGTCACCTTATAAAACTGATTTAGAAATTCACCATCTTAGGTTTGAGGTCAAACTAAATTATCCTACATCTTTATACAAAGAAATAAATTTATACAATATTTGTGAGAAGGAAGAAAAGGTGGAAGAGACAGGTGCATCAACAGTAATAAATACATACAAATTTAAGAACGTTAATTTTGAAATGTGCTTTATTTGGCTAAATTTCTATAAATAGCATTTGAAGAAATATAATATATGTGTTCAATATCTGCTGCAGCGACAATATCCATCCATCCTTATTACTAAAGAAGCCGCCTAAGAATCCTTCCCGTAAATTCTCATTCAATGTATTAGTTTAGACCCAAATAGCCCAGTAAAATTAGACACCAATTTGGCTATTTCTAAAAATGACCTTCATGCTTTAAATGATAGGTCTTGGAAAATAGATACAAATAATAGTGACAATCCTCACACCACTTTGGCAAATTCACCCCACCCCCTCCATTTAAGGTACACAATTTAGTTTATCTCAAATTTCGTCTATCTTGTTGCAACAATAACATTTAAGTCTAAAATTAAAGATTGGAAAAGTTCCCATCGAAATACGTAATTATTTCCGCCCATTTTCTTTTGTTCTCAAATAAGAGTGGTGAAAATGTAGACGTTTTACTACAATTTTCCTTTTCCCATTTTATTCATTTTCTACCAACTCTGGCGAAAAATTATACAAGATCAAACATGTTCAGTTGAAGATTTTCCAAATGAGTGTTTCAAATTTTACGGCACTACGTTTATAATTTAGAAAAATATAAATTTGACTGTTTTAATCTAAGATATTATTTAAAAACGTGTCATGAATTTATGCATTATCCAATTTATGGGGTTGCTGCATAAGAATTTGAGTTAAAACGATAAGAAGTAAGTATGGTTAGTGGCGGTTATTAAAAAAAGGATATGTACATTTTTTCTATGTGGGTAATTGCTAAAAATAATTTGTTGCAAGAAAAGTATTTGTTATTTTTCTCATTTTTCAACAATAACGAATATCCCAAACTCAGTTTCAGCAAGTATTCATGCATATATCAACTTTAAAACATTGTTATTGTCGAGTTTCAAGAGACCCTCAACCCCCCTAATCGCAAATTTTCCAAGATACTGACTTCAAAATCGACTTGCACATTTATCAGTATATTTTTGAAGTCTAAACCAAGTATCTTGATAATTTTCAAGATATATTGGCTTAAAGATCTTCACGTACCTTCATTCAGAGGCGGATTTAAACTAATGCCGCTTAGGGGCTAGTAGCAATCTGCCGCCCCGATACTGAGCAATGTTTTTTAGGCAAAAATTACCCTAAACCCAGGGGTTATCGTGGGACAAATGCGCATAAGGAGTTTTTACACTTGAAAAGTGTAAACAATATCATTTACCAAGGTAAAAATTAATCTGAATCTAGAATAGTATTTATATATTGTCAAGTTAATTTTTTACATGAGTGGGGTGTAATTTTTTTGTATCTTGTCAGATGTAAAAATCGTTATGTATATCTTGTCCCACGATTGCCTTAAATTTAGGGTTATTGTAACACAAATCACTCTCTCAGAAGTCCTCCTTTGTAGTCGACGAGGTTTAGCCCCTCACACCTTGTTTGACCGTTTGGGACGAGAAACATCTTTCTGCTAGCCCATTTTTAATTTGCACTTCTTCGAATTATTTTTAAATTGCCAAAATTTCAACACACGAACACACATTTTTGCTAAACGACTTTTTTATCATGTGTATAAACGAAACCTCGATATTCTCAATAACCAATCTCCAACAAAACGTTATAACCCTAAACATGAGAAATTAACGAAATAAATGTAAACCAAGTTAATATACAGATTTAATATTGTTTGTATTTTATTGTCAGTTTTATGAAACATTATTACACTGAGATGCCAAAAAACTCACTAAAAGAAAACATAATTAGTTCGATGGTGTTATAAATGTGTAGGCTACGTTATTTTAATAATGTCCTCTCAAGAAATACTCATAACATCTAGGATTTAACTCTAATAATTGATAATAATAAATTATAATAAACATTATGTTAAAAGATAGTTAAGTCTAGGTCAACTAAAATATTTTTCTTCGAGATTTAGTGTTTGAAATATAATCTATAATATCATCAAAATAAATTTTTTTTTTTTGCTATTTCTAATTCAATACATAGTTAAAACTGCCATAATAAACGTGCCTCAGTTTTTGTAGATCTTGAGTCGTTATTTAAACTTCTCAAAATGGAGGAGGATCGTTCCGCTGAACAGTTAGGCAAGTTTTGTAAAAAAAAATTTAATGCAATGTCAACGTAAGGATATAGGCTTCTATATAAGCTTCTATGTCTTATATTAGGAGTTGGTTATCATGCAACACTTTATACAGTTAAGAATTGTTTTTAATCTTTCATCTTTTACTTTCTCACAATACTATAGTATAGAGAAAGTATAGTGATCGCAAAAAAATCGATGTTGAGATATTTGTGGAAATATCCGTTTTGGGACCCCCTGAGTCCAAAAAAGGGGTTTGTACAAAATGTCTGCCTGCGAATGTCTGTATGTATACAAAGCTAGAGCGAAAACTATTCGATCAATTTCAAAGAAATTTGCACCAGAAATGTCAATAGGCCTGTATAGATGCACGAAAACGGTTTTGAAAAATGTTGAAAAAACAACCCCCTTTTTGGCAAAAAAAAAGAAAAAATAGTTATTATTTTTTTATAAAAAAAGTCTCTAACGATTTTGATAAAATTTGGCTTATTTGTAGCCTTTAATGTACCCTACCATATGCAAAAAACCGCATCTTTCTAAAAATTCTCGTTTAGCTAATAATAATAATAATAATAACTGATTTTTGGGGTTTTTTGGCCATAAAGGGGGTTGTTTTTCAAAAAAATGCAAAACCTTTTATCGTGCATCTATACAGGTGTAATTGACGTGTTTGGTGCAAATTTGTTCGAAATCAATCGAATAGTTTTCTCTCTAGATAATAATAATAATAATATTTATTAGTTAATCTCACTTTAATAAATCACTTAATACTTTAATACTTAATCATTTTAATACTTTAATAAATCACCTTTCCTACCCCACCTACAATTATGAAGTCACAGTGAATCTGTTTAATAATTTAAATATGTTTGTGAGAAAGTAGGGGAGACCGGGGCTAGTTGGCGCAGGGGTAAGTTGGCGCAGTGGCGGTAAATTTCGTATTAGGACGTTGGCAGCGCTGAAAGGCTTGCCTACGTCTTTGTCTTTCCGGATATGCTTCGTGACAGTGTTTATAGACCACGTTGATTCATCTTGACTGCGCTACACTTGTTTTATTCATTCACACATAGATAAGTAACTTTTTACTACTATACTAAATGTTTTTTTAAGGACACACCAGTAATGCTAATAGAATATTCAATAAGGAATTTGATTCTATACATATCTAGGTGTAGATAAATAATTTACCAAACCTTTGCAATCGCTTGTTATTGTTCTACAAGCTGAATCACTAAAAATGGCGAGTCGGGGTTAGTAGGCGCAACAACTTTGGGGTATGTAGGCGCATGCGCCTACTTACCCCGGGTTGCATTTTCACAAACATTTATGAATTTATGAAGAAATATCGCCCCAAATTCACGATACAAACCCTTGTATTTCTAGTAATAGGACTAATATTTTCCCCTCTGGAACTCGTCCTTTCGAATCAACTCCAGGGTCATCACATCGGCCAGATATTCCCTCTCAAACAGTTTCACATCTTGCTATTTCTCCACCCAGGCATTCTGTAAGACCGTCACACTGTCCAGATATCCCTACTCTCTTAACAACAGAGCAAGTAAGACCTCATCCAAAAGCCGGAGCAAGATTAGGCAAGAATAGTAGAGGAAAATGTAAAAGAACTACAGCTATTTTGACGGACACGCCCGTAAAAAATGCATTGGAAGCCGAAAAAATGCGAGGGTGAAAATTCCAAGAAAGACACCTGCTAAAGTTAAAAAAAGGTATTCAAACTCCCGGAAAAAAGAGGGATGAACAGCGAAACCAATCAGATGAGGACACTGACGAAGAGGACGACACTTTGTGTTTGTATTGTCTTTCCTCCTATAAAGAAAGCAAACCAGGAGAGCCTTGGATAAGGTGCACTGTATGTCATATGTGGAATCATGAAAAATGTGCGGGAGGTCCAGACATTTTCTTTAATTGCTCAAACTGTGACTCATGTGATGATATGGAATATACCTTAAGTATACTAATTAATTTAAAATGTAAGTGCTCTCTAATGTCCAAAATTGTGATGTTATCTTTTAATTTGTTTACTGATTTCTATTATATTCTTATATTAATCCAAATTTCAATTTTATCCTTATATTATTTCAAGTTATACATTAGTTTATCAATTGTTCCTATTAAATTAACCAGTTTATAGCTAAGGTGGTGTTGTTTTATTTAGTTTCCAGTTAAATCACTCATGTGTATCTGTTTTAATAGTGGTTACTATATTGCGCCAACTTGCCCCAGGTACTGCGCCAACTTGCCCCGACATGGGGGTAAGTAGGCGCAAGTGTTTTGTTAACTTTAAGTCCTTAGATGTCAAACAAAAAATTTAAAAAAAATTAATTCAAAAATATATTTTGAAGGGAAAGATGGCAATTAATATGTCTAAACAAAACCGAAATTCTCAGGCTTTATATACAACTAAAAAAAAAAAAAACGTAAAAAGTGCGCCAACTAACCCCGGTCTCCCCTATGTGCCAGTTCCTGGTAGGCTACTGTTTATTTTCAATTCTTTCCAAAAGTCTAAAAAATGTAAAATCTTATTCACAAATTCTTCCGGTTTTGGCACACATTGCTATTATACAAAGTAAAACATTTCTTACTGTCTTCTTTAAGCGTATTCTTTTCAAGGTTTTCTTTTTCACAATAAATTAGAGGAGGCTGTGTACTGAGCTAAATACAATTATTGTTTTATTCATTCAATTTTGCCGCCCTGGGCTGCAGCCCCTATAGCCCCTTCCCTAAATCCGCCTCTGCCTTCATTACAATGTGTTGAAGTTGGACGGTGAGTTCAAGTCGATATCCTACAACTTGCTAAAACTGTCCGGTTACCTGTCATAGAAGTTTTTTTTTTGTGTTTAACGTCCTGCTGTTTTGCACTTAAGGCTAATGAAGACGGGACCTACAGTTTTACGTGGAATCCGAACCACAGCCAATGATGTCTGTTAAGAAACCATTTAGAAAATTATTCGGAGTCAATGGTAATTGAACCCGGAACTTTTCCATTGGTGGTTGCCATGACGATTGATAAAGCATTGACGCCTTAACAACCACGGCCATCGTGGCTACTGTCTTAGAAGTGAACAATTACCAAATTATAATTTCCAATAAACTGCTACAAATTACATAAATATAGTTTTAAACAAATAATCTTTTTCTAAATAATATATATTGCTTTAGCTGCAACCAATTAATTTTAACAGTTAGGAAAGTTCCCCATAATTTTTTTTCCAAAATGGCCACAACTGCTATTTTAAAGCAATTTTTTTAAAGTTGACTGGGATTTTTAATAAAAAAAAAACGTGCATCATACTTGTGCACAAAAGAATGTTGATATTTAAAATAATATCTTGTAAAATTTATTAAATTGATCTACCATTTAAAACAAAAAACCTTCTAAGTGTAGGCCTATTGTTGTCCACTTTTCTTTAATTTTACTGTGCTAGTTATACAATTTAATTCAAACAATAATATGTAATAAACTATTTCATTTAACTTAGAATTAGAACTTAGAACTATAACAAAGTACGTCACAAGATAATGAGAACATTTCATTATTCACAATCCCCCTTTTAAAAACCCTTTAGAACATATATTTAGTAATTAATTGTCCAGAAATGTGGTTGTTATTTCTTTAATGCTTGATTCATTTAAGTATGAAATAACGAAATTTAATTACATTTATTTTGTTTCCATTCACTTTTGGCAGCGGCACACCCCGCTTTCACAAGCCCCGCCCTTGTATCCTCTTCTCAAGAACAGGCAATAGTTAGCACATCGAGAATGACTTGCAGACCCCATGAGGCCGACCAACTTGCACATATTTCCGTTTGAACGAGCATTACCTGAGAATGAACGAATTAATATTTATTTAAACCTTTACTTACACTGCAATTATCAGCAATAAACAAATAAATTACATTAGATGACAAATTGCTTAATTAATTATTGCGTTGCACAATTAGAATTAGTTTCTTTGAATTATGTTCATGTACAAAATGTATATTCTACTTTGAATGATGGAAAAGGGGTTTCCCGGGATTCTTACAGATGTTTAGAAGACATTTGATACAGAGGAGGATAGTATCCTGTTGGACAAAAATAGGGGCTGCAGGAAGCGAAGGACTCACATATGAATGGCTCAAAACTTATCTCAATAATATTTAATTGAAAAGAGTTTGAAAAGGGTTTGATAAATGACAAATTTTTCTCATTTATGGCTTTTAAGCATTCCAGATTCATTTCATAAAATAAATTAATTATCACTGTAATTTTTCATCTCGAGTTTATATTTGAAAGAACTCGACAACTTTAGTCTCGGTTTTGAAACCAGTCCTAAATATAATAAAAATTATTGCAGGATTAACATAACCTAAATACTATGTTTCAGAAATGAGCCAGGTCTATATTACAAAATTGACTATTAGAATTTATCCATCTTTGCCAAGTTTACCTTTTTTTGACAAAATAAATTGTTAAATCAGGCCCAATTTATTCTAATGCCAACGTGCTAAAACAGTATAAATAATTAACTTGTTTATAAACAGCTGTTTCGATCGCTTTATTTACTATTTCGTTGTTATTTTGCAACTAACATGGCAACCCATAAGACAATATGTTAACATTTTTCAACTTTTAAATTAGATTTTCTCAAAAAATTGGGTTTTTAAACGAAATACAACTATATGAGTGTACTTAAAAATCAAAACTACACCTAAATACAAAATTTCTTTGAATTCGTTAGAGCCGTTTTCGAGATCCACGACAGATACAAAGATACATACAAAGATAAATACAAGAATTGCTCATTTAAAGTAATAGGATCTTAACGAATTGCATAAATTCAAATTGTTTGACCAAAGTTTCCTAACATACAAGAAAAAAGAAAATATTTACATTTTTTTTAGATTGTTTTGGCGTATACACAACTGAAAGGGGAGAAGTATTTGAAGTTTGCCAACATACTTTAAAATACCCGAGTTTATTTTCTTAAAGGTACTGACTGTAAAAACGAAATCATAACTAACATTTATGTTTAATTTTAAAGAAATTTGTTTTTATATTTTAAAATCAATTCTTCAATATAAAATGTTATTGCTTTGTATTATGTACTATAGATACCTGTTTGTTTTGTGTTGGTTTCCACCACGTCCAACGGGAGCGCTTGACAGACAGCCAAGATTACAACAATACAGACTACAACGGCCTTCATGATTATTCGATCTGCAAGCGCCATCAGAACTGCGAACGGTCAAGTTTTATAGTAGGCGGTTTGCAACGGGAATTTACAGCGAGTTTTGTTTTCATCTTCGACGTCACCGCTCCATTCCAAGTAGCGAGAACTACAGATAACTGTTCTGTGAAAGTTGGTTCATACTTGTTAAAACTACAATTTGTAAATATTGGATTACATTTTCATAGTTTTATTTCTGGAATGTTCTAGGAATTGTTTTGAGTTAAATAGTTACAAAGAACAAATAAAATATCAAAATACAAACTATACCTTAAAATAAATATAAAATAAAACCTTACCTAACTAATATGAACAAAAGTAGAAACCTAACTTGTGGCTTCTGCGATGAAACTAGCAAATTACAAAACTTAGGGGTCGGTTGACAGCATCTGTTAAAAACCATGGCTGCTTGTCTGAAAATAAACTGGTCTCTATCGTAATGAAAGACTTTATAAGGAATACATTTTGAGTGGGAACGAGACAGTGAATCCATGTTATACACTGGATATGTTTACTGAAAATGTTTAATGTTTAAGAGTAAGCTTGGATTTTTAAAATGCTTATGGTGGTTCATAAACCAGTCATAAGGGACGATTTCTTTTTCCTGCAGAGGTGCAGGATCTGTGATGATTTCCTGAAGGTGTGTTTGGTATTGAAACTTAGTATGGTCTTGTTTTATAGTCGGCTTTGGTTTGCGAAGGGAATTTACAGGCCCCTCCCCACGGCGGACTTTTTTCAATGTTTAAGGGCACGCTCCATTCTAAGTACAGGTTTGACGTTCAATAGCACAGATCTGTGTCAATAGTATGGAATTCAAAAGGGCCAGTTGCTCTGAAGAAATTTGTTTATGGAAATGCAAAACGTAATACCTCTATATATAATTGCAGTTACGAGTAGCCTGATAACCTACCTGTCGTAAATTGCATCGTCTGTGTATTCATCATTTACTATATGAAACTTATAATGTTGCTAAAAGGTTGTCATTTAATCGAATATCTTGTTCTGAGTGACACGTCATCTCTATGAACATCCCAATCTATATTTTTAGTATATAGGTACCACAATCAGTTTTATTTAAAGGTTAAATTTAAATAACCAATGCACAGGCCTTGGGTTCTGTTTCTGAGTGAGTTTGAAAGCCTAAGTATAAATTCCTTGAGTGTGGGGATTTTGTGTCCTCGAGAGATAGGGCTATTGGCCTTGATGACTGGAAGGACAGATTTAGCTCTTGACAGTGTTTGCGTGACATAACGAGACAAGTTTAGTTTATAGTCAAGCGTGGATACTATATATCTGACATGCAGCGACCATAGCATGCTGTGGTCGCTGCTGACATGACGGTTCCATGTTGATGGGGGGGGGGGGGGGGGGGGGGGGTTCCTGAGAGTTAATTACACATTGGGTTGTCTACGCTTAGTAGAGAAGTGGATAGTTGTTTTTGTTTCTTGAATTTTAACTCAACAATTGCTATTAAAATTCTGATGCATCATTTTAAATATTCAAGGCTATTATTGTCTGATATTTGTGCTACAGGTGGTACTCATATATGTGTTGCAGGTTTTACAAATACATATGTGATGTAGGAGCTACTGATACATGTGCTGTAGTTGCTACACATATATTGCTGTAGAAGCTACAAATATATGTGCTGTATGTGCTACACATATATGTGTTGTAGGAGCTACTCACAAATGTGCTGTAGGTGCTACAAATATATGTGTTGTAGGAGCTACTCATAAATATGCTGTAGGTGCTGCACATATATTGCTGTAGGAGCTACAAATATATGTGACATATGTGCTATAATTATATATGTTGTAGGAGCTACTCATAAATGTGCCTTAGGTGCTACAAATATATTGCTGTAGGAGCTACAAATATATGTGTTGTAGGAGCTACTCATAAAAATATGTTGTAGGTGCTGCAAATATATTGCTATAGGGGGTACTCATTAATGTACTGTAGGTGCTACAAATATATAGCTATAGGAGCTACAAATATATGTGCTGTAGGAGCTACTCATAAATATGCTGTAGGTGCTGCACATATATTGCTGTAGGAGCTGCAAATATGTGTGCTGTATGTGCTACAAATATATGTGATGTAGGAGCTACTCATAAATATGCTGTAAGTGCTGCACATACCTATATTGCTTTAGGAGCTACAAATGTGCTGTATGTGCTACACATATATATGTTGTAGGAGCTACTCATAAATGTGCCGTAGGTGTTACAAATATATTGCTATAGGAGCTACACATATATGTGCTATACGTGCTACAAATATATGTGCTGTATGTGGTACGAATTTATGTGTTGCATGTTCCACAAATATAATATATATCTGCTATAGGTGTTACTTTTGTTGGATTTGGAACGCTAATCCTGTTTATAGCTAATCCACAACCCCGTGTTTGTAATGATGTGTTAAGGATTGTTATTTTTGGTCAGGGCTGTCGGTCCTAAAGTTGAAAAATTGTCAACTATGAAAACGTATAAATTTAACCTTTAAATAAAACTGATTGGTACATACTAAAAATATAGATTAGGATGTTCATAGAGATGACGTGTCACTTAGAACAAATGACAATTGTTTGAGTAACAATAGTTTCATATAGCAAATAATGAATTTCTGGAAAACTTGGGAAGAATACACTTTTGAATTCCGTACTATTGAACGTACCTTACGTCAAACCTCTGACCTTACAATCTCACGTCATTGACATTCATGGTGGGGCAATACAAGTAGGGCTACTTAGAATGGAGCGTGACCTTAACACTGAAAAAAGTCCGCAGTGGGGAAGGGTCTGTAAATTCCCGTCGCAAATCAACGACGACTATAAAACAAGACCGTACTAAAATTCAGATTATAGTTTCAACTCTGATTAAAGATCGAAATATTATGAAGGTCACTGTAGTCTTCATTGTTGCCGTCTTAGCTGTCTGCCAGGCTCTTCCAGTAGACAAAGACTATACTAACACCGAACTAATACCAGGTAACATACGCTTTTATTATCAATAGTAACACTATGTATTAAAATTGCATTTCAGGTATTAATTTGTAAACATACTAATACTATAGTCAATATTAGGTTCAACCGTTCATTTCAGGTAGACAGCTAAAGTAGCCTCAATTTTGGAGTGTGTCTGAGAGGAGTAGGTAAAACTATAAGAAAGTGAGACGCGGTCCGGAGTTACGGAGTTGTAACTTTCGTTGTTAAATGTAATTTGTGAACCTAGTTTTCGTGGAATTGGTTGTACCGCCAAGGCAGGTTCGGGGAGAAATAGAAGGGATGACACGCCTATTAGGACAGACACATTCCTAGTCTGAGGAACCTGTATACTGTTTTTTCCTGAATCATGAAGGTGTTAACCATGAGTTTATACCTAAGTTTTTGGTACGAGGGAGTCTTGCTTTCTTTAGTTGCCATTTTGAAAAAAAGAGTTACATTTTTATCTTTCTTGTTATCCGTTCACAATATTTACTCACCTTTTTCGCAGATAATAAAATTCGTTACAACTTGTAATAATAATTTTCAAAAAAAAACCTTTCTATAACAAAAAAAAAAATTGGGTGTGCGTCGGACCACACGGTGGAAGTTATACTTCTTTGGCCATTCTCATACACCCACTCACGCACACAAACAGACAGGATATATAAATGAAATATAAGACATTTTTCAATATTATTCAATATATTTATCTTCAATATATTATACGTGACTTCATTATTATATTATACACCTATATTATCATTATCAGTAATTATATATTGTGGATTCGGTGACCCTACTGTCGATTAATCGATAGTTCTTAAAAATTTGTTCTTACTTTTCAGCGTGACGCGGTTTCTCGACCAACATCCCATCCCAAAGTGT
>JAGFPH010003461.1:24422-52421 GCA_018207615.1 Philaenus spumarius
CGATCGCAATACTTACCTTACCTAGTATAGGGTAAGGAAAGTAAAAAGAAAAGTAATTATATTACATGAACAGATACATGTAAAACTGCAAGGATTTTAATTACAACACGATATCCTACAAATGATAAAGCTGTAGAAAATCTACCTCTACAAAATCCTATAAATTATATAAATACCGCTGCAACGACCGACGATTTCTGTAAAAAAAGTCAAACGAAATCCCTCCACTTGTACTTAGAAGTATATTTTACAGCATTGCCGTAAAACTGTTAGATAAGAGGATCCAACGTATAAACTGTGTAAAGTTATAACATCTACATTACAGGATTGAGGGCAAACTATAACTGTAGGGTGTTGGGGTGGCTGAAATTCAACATGGAAGCCTAATTGTATAGTTTTGCGAAAAATAGTGACCATTATAATGTAAGCATTATTTATTTAGTGACTAATGATTTTGAGTGAGGTATTAGCATAGATCATGAATAATAAATAGATCTTGCATCCATACGGGGGCTGTGTTCCGGAAAAAATTTTGTCGCGAAAATAGTACATGATCGCGCCGCGAAGTAGCGCTAGGGAGAAAGCATTGGTAGTATTGGTGTTTTAAACAGCTTCCTTCGTTTCCCCAATAGATAGCGCCAAAAAAGTCGAATTTCCAGTGGAACAAAATATTGCATTGGATCGGATTTCTATTAGGTTATCCAAATACAATGGTATTAGTGTATGTACTCTACATGGAATTCTAAGAGTAATTCAATATGTAAGGGATAATTATAATAATTATTATATTTGTGCGTTTTAAGTTTTGTAAAGAAGATTGATTTTTTTCTAACTGAAGTAAGGTTAGACAAAATTTTACATTTTGTACATTTTGACAAAGTAGTATTTTACAATCAATTGAATAGTTTTCTCTCTAGATAATAATACTTATTATTATTAGTTAATCTCCAACTTTAATAAACAAATCATCTCTCCTACCCCACCCTACAAGTCACAGTGAATCTGCTTAATAATTTAAATATGTTTGTGAGAGAGTATGTGCCAGTTCCTGGTACCGTTTATTATTCTTATTTTTACAGCTTTGGACAATAGTTTAAAAAACCGGTGTGCTAGTTATGCAGAGATTTTCATAAAATCAGTCAATTCGGTTCAGGTATTTACTATGATTAAAATTAAAAATTTCCCTACTTTCATTTTTAACTTATTTCCAGTTGAAAAGTGCTAGAACTCAAAACTGAGTGAGATACAATGAAAATAGACAATCTTAGCTCTAACCTTTATAAAATGTACAAATTGAAGTTTTTTTTCACTGAAAGGTAACCCACACAGGATTACTATAGAGCCTAATTGACTTTTTATTTTTAATCTCTTAAAATTAAACTTGTTTTTTTTTATTGGCAGACATTATACACGCATAAATACGCTAGTCGGAGAATACATTCATGTCAGTTCGGTAAAAAATGCAAACTAAAAAACGGCGAAAGTATAAAATCACACTCCAGCCGTTCTGAAAGCTGCAGCCAACTTATGCGTTCGAAAAGGATATAATTTAATTTTATGACGTAAAACCAATGCACGTTAAAAAATTTCGAATTAAATAATTTAATTTAACGTTCAATGTATATAGGCCTACAACACCAATACAACCAACCAACCAATACAACAATAAGGAAACATAAATCTTAAATTTCAACAGATATCAGCACAAATTTAAATAGTCTGTTCTGTTCTTACATAGTTCTAGTTATTTTGGATGTATTTTTCACACCGAAATAAGTTAATAATCATTATTAGGGAATGTCCATAAGAAAAATAAGCTATTGCAGAGACTCATATAGGGAGACCTAAGGTCGTGAGTACTCAATGAGCACCGACTATAGTCCCCAGAATACGTTATAGGGTGTCATTCAAAATTTTATATATGTGTTCGCACTCTACCAGCCGCATTTTCATACGATTTGGTCCAAATATGTTACACACATTGTTTTTTTAGCCAAAACTATCCAACGACCGGAAGCACGTTTTGTAATTTTGTTTAGAGTTTTCGTACTAAAATTAAACATTTCAGACGTTTTATCTAAAGAAATATATATATAGGAGATTATTTTATGTTTTTACACGACCTTATAGCCCATCTGGTTCCCCAAAAACCTATCAAAACGTCAATCAAAGTAAAATAAAAAGCGGGTGGGTCCGCTGCGAGCGAAGTGAAGTAGTACATAATCCGAGGGCGAAAGGTCGAGGTGCAAACTCGCAAAGAGAGTGTTTCTTCTGCGAGCGAAACGAAGCAGCGCGTATGCCGGAGCTGGAGGCTGAGGTGCAAACAAATTGTACCAATATATTTTATACACGCGGACAGCCTTCGTTAGTAGTACAATTTTCCAAATAGTTGAAACCCTAAAGCATATAATAAACTTAGTTTTGGAAATTCGCTCAACTCACGTCAGCGGTTCAGCTGCGTTACTAATTACTTTATTCAACAACCAAGTCGACGACAACAGCTAGTTTGTTGATTAACACGGTTGTAATGTTTGGTTAAATTAAACCTTACTTGGTAATTAACCATAAAGGAATATAATCATACATTCATTATCCCTGATCACACACTATACCCACTAACAATATAATCAGGCAACAAGGTACGTACGGAGTAATTTATGTCCCTGCCGTTGTGTGTAGCTACCGTGAAACTGCTACTTAAATGCAGTGGTGGCAAGATATCATGGCCTGCTGTAATGTAATTGGTTACAGAGTGGGGTGAAAGTCCACAATATAATGTTTAAACGAGTTACTAACAGGCGTCGGATAGACTTTGACCTCGGTTACCTACAGGCTTAACAAAATTCGCATCCTAAAATACTTGGTATACACAAAATCAAAACATATAAATTGATATAGCTTTTTACCTGCAGCCATGTTGAGGTTATTAGCCAATTTCCGTAGGAAAGGTGTAAAATGCAGTGACTCTCACGGTGAGACCTAAGGTTGGGAATAGTCAATGAGCACCGATCATGGTCGCCAGAATACGTTTTGTGGTGTCATTAAAAATTATACGTATATATTTATGTGTTCGCACTCTAATTGCCGCAGTTTACTTCCAATTTAGTCCAAATTTTTTTAAACATTTTGGCCCTCAAACAAATTCATCAGCCCAAAAAATCCAACAACCAGGATGAGATTTTTCGTACTAGATTAAAACATTTTTGGGGGTTTATGTAAAAACACAATAGTACAGATCAATACTCACCAAATAAATGAAAAAATTAGTTCATCGATGAAGTTTTGGTTACTATATGGTTTGGCCAATAGAATTCAAGATCCGATGAATCCAAGTGTAGCAATCAATGGTGGAACATGGTTTTTGGGGAAGCATAGGGGGGGGGGGGGGAAGCAAAATAATCAATGTTCGATGATTTAAGTCATGTGGGGTGTCGTTTTATAGGTTTTTCTGCACGAGGAAATGATTTAAAAAAACTTATATGTCCATAGAACCACGTATTGAGGAGATTTTATGGTATTCATAACATAACATACAGTAATTTTACATTTCAGAAGTACTAACATTTAAGTTGAACTCTTGAACATACAAACAAGTAACATGTAAAAATAAATATTGTATTAAACGTAAGTCTAAGACAATTTATTATAATTTATTTTATTTATTTAATTTGAATTGTCTTCTAGTTATTATTAAAGTATAAATTATGCGTGTATGTTGCCGTTATGGCAGGTAATTTCTTCCTACTACAAAGGATGTGTTAATTATTGCTCATGCTCTGCCAGATAAACCTGTACTCTTATTGAAGCCATCTATTTGTCGAGTAAGGAGGAAGGTATTCTCATCTCTACCTTGCAGCAGCAACATCTTAATATAAAAAAATGCATTCTCTTGGTCCATAGATTCAGTGGATGCGATTCTACAAGTGCGATTTATGGCAAAGGGAAAAAGCAACTGTTGAAGCTAGTCGAAACCAACTCTTCTCTAATGGAATGTGTCAAACCTTTCTACTCTAGTGGTGCCATTACAGATGATATTACAAAGGCAGGTGAACTGTTTATTCTTTCCCTTTATGGAGCAACCAATGACAAACGAACACTAGTTACCAAGTGCAAGTATGGCTGGGCAACCACGGTCTTGTTCCTGAAGATTGGGGATGGAAGCGTCGAGAAGGTATTCTACTCCCAGTGAAAACTATCTTAGAACCTGCTCCTGAGGCTGTTCTAAATCTTGTTTCGTGCTCTTGTAAGGGGAAGTGTTCCACACAACAGTGCACGTGTAAGAAAAGTGGGGGTAAAATGCTCTGCCAATTGCAAAGTATGTGAGGGAGGTACGTGTATGAATATCAACAGAGAGTTGGAAGTTTCTGCTCATGTTGAAAACCCTCAAACTCTCCATTTTGATGATGTTGACAGCTGCTCAGAAAGTGAGAGTAACAACGAAGACACTGACATCTAAAAGTAAAATTGTTTCGATTACTTGTATGTTTAAAAGCAATATTAAAATGTTGGTGTTTATCTAATATAAAATAAATGTTTTTCGTGTCATAAAAATTACTAAACTTTCCTCACAACATGTTTCTATTGTCGTACAAACTCTTCCAATCGTTTCCTCGTGCAGAAAAACCTATAAAACGACAAACCGCATGACCTAAATCATGGAACATTGATTATTTTGCTTTCCCCCCCCTATGACCCCCTAAAAACCATGTTCTACCATTGCTATACTTAGGGACTCATTGGATTTTGGTTTCTACTAGCCGAACGATACTATAGCCAAAATTTTATCGATGAACTAATTTTTTAATTTATTTTTCTTATTTTTCCTGTACTACAAGTATAGGACGTTATTCTGACTTTTTTTTACACGACCTTATAGCCCGTCTAGTCCTCGTTCAAAACGTAAAATACCATAAAAGTACCCGGTTCAAATACACGCGGGAATATCACCGTGGAAGCAGTTCCTGTCTCCTATATATATAAATATATATATATAAATCTCTGTCCTTATCAATCGTCATTCCCGCGAAAATATCATATTATACAACAATATGTTTGGATTTGCTTCGTCGCGAGAATTGGTGAGCGAAGCGATAAGGGGTGAAGTTCTCTTGTTATGTATAAAACAATATGCGAAGGTATAGACGCGCGTAGTTAATTTTATCAACTATAGTCTACAAATTTGTATAAGAATTGTTTTTATGACTGTGAATGTATAACTAACTAATATAACGTTTTTATTTCATTTAATTAAATTCAGACAGTAGAAGCTACATTAAATTTTTACTGCTGATGTAATAAAGTGAGCTCGGCTGAACTCAGTGAATTGTTTCTGGTAGGGTGTTCTAATTAGTATTTTATAGGCTTAATGTGTCTCTTTTAGAGGAATCCACTGAGCGAATGTAACATTAGTATAACAAATTGCTTCTTCGTGAGTAACAGTGTTTTAAGTGAAGAGCGAAAGGGTAAAAATACTTTATTTTTCACAACCAACAGCTTTTTTAGGTTAGGTTAACAAAATTAAAACAAACAAAAAGAAAAAGAAATTAAAAAGGCTTACTGTATTACAATTCAAACATCTTTTGTTACGTATAACTATTATTAGGTTAACACAATTAATTTTAATTTAAGCCTATTCAGTACCCAGGCTTTAAAGCTTTCACGTTTATTGCCATAGCAACCAACTTGGTAAATTTAGAAACAGGTTTTGTATGAAATTTATATAGAACTTACTATTTATAATATCATTAATTAAATACTATGGGGTTTAGCCCAATACTCGCTCCGCTCGCCTCCCCCGCTCGGCCACATTCAAGTTTATTTTTTCTTTATTTTTTCGACTTGAATTCGACTTCACAATCGACTTCATTAATTTGTGCGCCTGGAAGTTACGCAATACATCTCCGCTACGCAATACACGGCGCCTGGAAGTTATGCAATGGTCACCGCTACGCAATATCCGTATTTAATATATTCATATTATTTTATAATTATGAGAAGAAGAAGTAGAAACAATTTTTTATATAATAGAGAGGTTTATTTTTCTTCTTACTGACTCAACAGGGTCTTCTTTCCCCCTAATTTTTCCAAGCCCGTTCCCTTGGCAGTGGTTTCGCTAGATATTAGCTATTCTTATTAATTTATAATTATGAGAAGAAGAGGTAGAAAAACTTTTTTATATGATAGAGAGAAATTATGCGATAATAAGGGAACCAATGCTCGTTTCGTTTACCAGCCCCGGTGGCGTCCATTTCGAAGCCAATACAAACAGATTATTAATCACCATGATATTTTTACGGAAATTACGATTTAGCGGAGACCTAAACATAGATATGTTTGGACAGACGTAGAAATAGACGCGACCATTCCCTATAATTTGAATTATGGTCTGCGTTGTAATTTCACTATTCATAATTAAATAATCAATAATCAATAATAATTATCAACTAAAGAAAACAATATAATATGTAACACCATATGTTTGACTTATAATATGATAAGCCTTTTGTTTGCTTTTACCTAATATAAAAAAGATCCTAGTTGTGAAGAATAATTGCCTAAATATAAATTTGCCAAATTGGTTACAAATAAACGTTTTTTTTTTTTTGCTAAAAAATCAGTTGTTTTATTCATAATATGTAACAACAGTTGTTTTAGTTTAATTATAATATAGTAAGCATTTTTCGTTGATTTTTGTTTGTGTTTGCTTTTAGTTTGTTAATCTAACCGAAAAAGCTGTTAGTTGCGAATAATAATAAACTAATTCTAAATTTGCTAATTTGGTCGTTATGGTATTGAATGTAAACAAACATGTGTTGCTAAGCTTCAAAATCAGGAGGGGGATTTTACCGTGGGACAGCTTTTGCTACGAGGTCGACGGCCGAAGAAAGTGTGTCCGTTGCGGGCGAAGCGAAGCAGTACATAATACGAGAAAGCAAGGTCAAGGCGCAAACGTGCAAAAGCGCAGTCGAAAATCTGTTATAAAAAACCTATTGGTTGTGAAGAATAATAAACTGATTCTAAATTTGCTAATTTGGTTGTTATGGTTTTTAATGTAAACAAACATGTGTTGCTAAGCTTTTGATCCGAACAGCTGATTTATCTGTATTATGGGTAAGAGTGAACCCCGAATGTTCGCTATTTTAGCGTTTTGATATACAAATTTTCAAAATACTTTCTTTGTATGCGAATTTTACTCCATAATAATATAGGCCTACCTTTCAATTTTCGTATTTGTACATATATTAAGTCGTCCTTTCTCCACGTTGATTCTATGTTAGGACAAAGCCGGTTACATAAAAACATTACGTAAAGGAAAATACTCTTTCGTTATTTGAGTGCGATCGCTGTTTTAAGGGGAAACACCAACCTCAAAACATTATTCGTGCGTCTGTCTCTTAGTCTCGGTTAACTGTCTGAGGAACCGACAACAATATTACGCTGGTATTTTATACTACGACTACTAATAATAATTCGAAAACGCAGCCGAACCGCTGACGTGAGTTGAGCAAATTTCTAAAATTAAGTTTATAGGCCTATGTTTTTTGGTTTCAACCAACAATTTTGAAAATAGTTTACTCACGTCGGTGGTGAATAGCTGCAAAATGGTTCGCACGCTATTCGGCATATTGGGAGTATCTTCAATACACAATGCATTGCGTGTTTCGCAGGCCACTCCGCATATTGGGATTATCTTCCATACACAAAGCCTTGCGTGAAACGCTGTATTCCATATGTTTGAAAAACGTTTAGCTCTTGCTGAGAATCGAACCAGCAGAGTCCGTCACCAAAGTCTAGGCAGTTAGGCCACGAACGCATTGCTAATTTAGTATATTTGTGTTGGGTGTATAAATGTAACAGATTGTCCTACGTCATAGGCTTAATCTGTTAATGTTAATCTGTCAATGTATAGTTCAATTAGTAATACCTATAAAATGGACATTGTGCTCAGTCATTTCGTAAGTTGTGTTAAAAAATGAACATTGTGCTTCCTCATTTCGTAAGTTGGGTTAGTTAAAAAGTTTGCACTTCTCCCGTGTGGTCTTAAGAACACAATTACATTTTTTAAACCTTTGAATATACCATAACCTATACAAACAATACATTAAAGAAAAAAGTAATCTATATCTATAGAACGGTCTAGTCCGTCTAGTCGATTGATCTGAAATTTCAAGTAAAGACTAAGTTTAAAAATAATCAATCAACTCGTTATAATAATTGGTTTAGGAATGGAGACCATTTACACATTTTAAATGAGAAAAAAAGTAAAAACCTTAAAAATATTCATAAAAAAATCACAAGAAAACTTTTTTGTAGGACGTCTATCGAATAAAATTTTTTTAAATTAGCGAGCAAATGGGGTAAAACATCGTCTACTAATTAAACAGTATATTAAGTTTAAGGGTGTCTAACATTATACGCTACCGTTGCAGTTGTTTGTTGTAAAAGTCAAGAAAGATTAGCTTTACACGTGTAAGAAATAACTCCCGGCTTCAGTGACGTATTATCCTTGGACAAAAAGACTTGAATGCTCGGCAGAAGACTAAACGTCCCTCGACAGTGATTAATGACCTTGATGTATTGATTCCACAGTCTACAAATACAGGAAGGCTATATCTTTGTGCTTGATTATGTACTGCATGTGATTTATTTGATTTCATGTCGATCAGGAAGACAATAACAATACAGTAAATCCTAATACAATCAGTATACAGAGTGTTCATAATGTCCCTTTAAACCCCTCGTTATATTTGTCATTGGAAAATAAGTTGACAAAACTTTGTGTACTTCTTGAGTTGCATAACAGGACAATTTGTTTTACATATCTGACTCCCTGTGCTTTTGGGGATCTTAGGGAGGTAAGGGGGTTAACTAACAATTACAAATGTAAAGGTAGGTCATACCACTGAAAGGACAATTTACAATGTTTTCAGTAAAATGCACTGTATTTAGATGAATATTTACTCCCAGTCAAAAAATCATTTTTTCACAATAATGCTCCTCTTTATTTTCTGAACACAAAAATATATAATTTTCCCCATTTAAAATTTTGTTAATTTTAGGAAAACATTTTTTTTAACCATGCACAGGTAGGAAATTTTCCAATTTATAAAACTTGCACACATTTTAAATGTAATTTTTTATTTTTGTAAATGATAATACACGTTTTAAAATACGTAATATATATATACATAGAACGATTTTACTTTCTCATTATACTATTATAGTATAGAGAAAGAATAGTGAACGCAAAAAAAATCGATGTTGAGATTTTTGTGGAAATATCCGTTTTGGGACCCCCTGAGTCCAAAAAAGTAGTTTTTACAAAATGTCTGTCTGTATGTATGTATGTCTGTATGTATGTCTATCCATATGTATACATAGCTAGAGCGAAAACTATTCGTTAGATTTCAAACAAATTTGCACCAGACATGTCAAGTAGGCCTGTATAGATTCACAAAAAACGATTTTGAAAATTTTTGAAAAACTACCCCCTTTTGGCAAACCCCCCCCCCCAAAATAATCAGTTATTATTAAAAAAAAAGGCTTTAACTATTTTGATAAAACTTGGCTTACTTGTACCCTTTAATGTACCCTACCATATGCAAAAACCCGCATCTTTCTAAAAATTCTAGTTTAGCTAATAATAATAATAATAATAATAACTGATTTTGGGTTTTTTTTGTTGTTTTTCAAAAATTTTCAAAGACTTTTTTTCGTGCATCTATAAAGGCCTAATTGACGTGTTTGGTGATAATTTGTTCAAAATCGATCGAATAGTTTTCTCTCTACATAATAATAATAATATTTATTAGTTAATCTCCTACATTAATAAAAAAAATCACCTCTCATACCCCACCCTACAAGTCACAGTGAATCTGTTTAATAATTTAAATATGTTTGTGAGAAAGTATGTGCCAGTTCCTGGTACCGTTATTTTTTTATAAAGTGTCAACATCTATTTTTACAGAGTGTTTCTATAATTTTTAAAATTATTATGCCTTAGAACTGTTGCAAAACTTTGCGGCCATTTTCCCATACTAAATAGGCCTAATTTGTGTGATTTCAGTTATATAATTATCCATAACCCCAAAATAAGAAGTCATAGGAACCTGCATTTTTTGTGGCTATTCTATACAAACGTATCTAAACATATCATGTATTTAGAAGATATTCCAATAAAAACTTGTTTATGAAAAAAAAAAATATTCTGAATAAAACTTGTTTACCGCAAAAACTTTTATTACCGGTATATATAAACTTTTGTCACAGATTACCTTTATGTATATGAGTGGTTATACAAGAGATTTTGGAACAACTGTTTAACTTTCATTTAAGACCCAGTTCATCAAAATTGGACAGATAGATTTTCAAGAATATACATTTTAAAAAAGTCAAGATTTTAACCCAAAATCATTTGTTTACATACATTAAAATTGAAAAAATATATATTTAAATAATATATTCCTCTAAGTCAGACCAAAACGAGATTAAAAAAAAATCATGTTAAAATTTCAAGTAACAAAGATTTTCATTACTTCCATTAGCGATTCCCCTTAAACAGTTTCGGAGATATTAAGGTATTTGTAAAAATCACATACAGACGGACAGACAGAAAACAGAGCTAGATATTATAAGCTAGAACACATGTTATATTGTATTATTTGCTTGTTTTTAGCTGACAAATAACACCGTAAAGTTTCGAACAGTGGAGATGAACATTCTGTATGTCGATTTTTCAATTACTTCATTATACAGGGTTATTCAAAAAGAAAGAGACACTTTTCTAAATCAATAACACTGAAACTGCTTAATTTATACCGGTCATGTTGGCACCAGTGGGTAGCTAATAAACTAGAGTTTTACTTTAACAGCTGATTGTTGGAACATTGTTGCTAGATAACTCGTCTTTTTGTTGATGTAAAAATGGTTACTAATAGCTTCGAGAAAGCTTTTTGTGCTCTTGAACTAGAGAAAACACGTTTTTAAAAAGATGGATTCATAGATAGACTAATATTTTGGGGATAGACTGCGTATCTAGTGAACATAAAATTCTAGAGAAATTTTTGAACATGAGAGGGATTCTCCTAAGATAAACGTGTTTTGGGCTGTACCAAAACAAAAGATATACGAGCCTTTCTTCTTTCAAGAAAGTACGATCAGATGCACATCCTACTTGGACATGGCGAGTGAATGGCTTATCCCTCAACTAGAAGAAGACAGTAATTATTATATATTGGTTCACAGCATTGGCACCATGATGTCAGAGAATGCCTTGATGAGCAATTACCTGGCGCTGGATTGGTCGTGCAACTGACGACAACGTATCACTCAAGCGTTGGCCACCTCGCAGTCCAGACTTGACCCCATGTGATTTCTTTCTGTGGGGTTATTTTAAAGATCAAGTTTTTAACTCCCTATTACCAATGAGCCTCTTGGAACTAAGGCAATGCATACGAAGAGCCATAGAGAGTGTTGACGCCAATACCCTTAACAGAGTCTATCATACAACTTGACTATCGAATTGATGTATGCCATGTAACCTGTAGGGCTCACATAGAAAATCTATAACATTGTTAAAAGCAATTTGAAAAGTCCTCTCTGTAATGGTACTATTAATTTTGTTCTGTTGATAAAACCCGTTTTTCTATGTTCATTAAAAAGTGTCCATTTCTTTTTGAATCTCCCTGTACAAACGCTTACGAGATACACGAATATTCTAAATTAAATTATTTGTAGTGTGTAATTAAACGGTCCATATTAACATTGATGTTATAACCACAATGTAAACGGATAATTTCAGTAAATAATATGATATACCAAACAACAATTGATTAAACATAACATCACCACTGAAACCAGTAATTACATTGAAATTAACATATCCTGACAACACAAACATATTGGAAATATAACTGAACTGCCCATGTAATATTATGTTCATTCTCTAAATTCAAACAGTATATCATATGTTTAATACCAAAACGATCTATTACAAGTAGACTAGGCAGAGTACTGAAAAATAAATACATTTTTGAAATGCATATCGTGAGGATTAGGCCGGTTTCCCATTGCAGCTGTTTCGGCTTGTGTGCAGCTCTGAAGTGTTGAGGGGAGGCACAGAAAAGACGAAGAAAGGTGGAGAGAAAAAGTTAATTTCCCCTTTCACCCCCTCCCAGTTCACCGGAGGCATTTCGCATGGTCAGAATTGAAATCAGCACTCCCTAAAACTCCCGAGTGGAAATTTTCAATTCCCTGTCGCAATTTCACAAATTTTCCCCTTTATGGTCTCCCCAGTGTCTCCCTGTTGCACCGAGGGCATTTCGCAAGGTCAGAAATAAAATCAGCGCCCCCAAAAACCACCAAGAGGAAATTTTCAATTCTATTACAACATTGCAAATTTCCCCCTTCGTCCCCCCCCCAGAGCCCCCGGTGCATCGGGGGTATTTCGCATGGTCAGAAATGAGAACAGCGCCCCGAAAAATCACCAAGTATCGATTTTTGCTGCTTTTCATCCACTTTTAGAGGTTTCAAAAAATGTATGCACTTTTAGATGCACTTTATGCACCTGCGATGCATTTCCGCTTTCTCCCGAAACTGGTCATATGTAGACGTTTTCCCTGGTATTTTTCTGAACACGATGCAGACAACTGCATCCAAATCGGAGCTGTAGGCAAAACATGTATTTATTCGGGGTGAAATCGTAGTCTGCTAGTTTGCCTGGTCTAAAGGTAGTGTGGGAAGGTATTAGTTTACAGAATCAATGCATAACTAAATTATCTAGAACTCACCAGAGAAGTAATTTGTTTCGTTCTGTTGTTTTGGCAATCTGTAAAAGAAATTATTTTGTTATAAATAACCATATGATCCAATACCTAAAACATATCTGGTGTCTTAAAAGTCCCCCTATATATTTTTTTTTTTTTTTTTTATTAATGGAAATAGACAGATTTGCTTTGGAGATTGTTAACATGATCAAAAATGGAGTTTTTTGGTGTATTGTAAATTTCAAAACCTCCCCTAAAAATGGGGTATTTTGGGGGTAAGTCGATAATTTTAAAAAAGCACCCTTATTGAGTGACCTCATTTTAATGGTCTTGACAAAAGAAGAAGATTGGTGCAAACCGCATTGGTGACTATCCAACATAATGGCCAATCTGAAACACGGGTAAGAACTCTCTAACGAAGCATTTCCGGACCTACGAATATATGAAGTTATTTCATTATTTTTTGCTAGTAGAATGAGCTCAGAAAGTGCTCGGAACATAACGCAAATAACTGATTGTTTTAACTCATAATAACTTTAAAATATTTCGTTTCTAGAGTCATTCTGGGTATTGTTGACAAATACAAAGAAATACATTTTTCCTTTTTTTGTCAATATCTCTGTTATCCTTTGCGCTACAGACAAAATAAAAAAACCATTGTGTTTTTCATTAAAAAAGTAAACTTTTTTGTCTCTTGTAATTGTTTTTGTAAAGTAAGCGGTTTTTGAGATACTTGACATTAAAAATTATAAACTGCCGCAATTTTGAAAATATTTAAAATAATGTTCTAATTTTTCGTACAGTGATAAGAGGTTACGCAACAAATAGGTGTACAAAGATTAAGGTCAATATCCTTTCTACTTTCAAAAAATATTAAGTATTTTGTAAAAAACACATACAGACAGACAGTCGAAAAAATAAGCCCCGTAGACCCATGTTTATATTGTGAAATATGTTTGTCTCGATCCCAGGAACATATCTACAAAAGGGGTCCAGAGAGTTCGGGGACATCCTGTATATAGATATTTTGACTGCGAACAGCAATAGCAGCCTCATTACTACAGTTTATCTTTTTATTCATTCTTTGTAACTTACTTTCTGAAGTTTACACTTCTATAGGCACACCAAGTACAACAAATTTGTATACATGTTTGTGTAGCAGAGTATGTAGCTTTCTTGTTTCAGGGGGTGAATCGGATTTTATCGTCACGCGTTTCGCCTTGCATTTTTTGTGAAACGCTCCTAATGTGAAACGCTCCTTAAGGAAAAAGATCTGTTCCATCTGTTTGAAAAAGTTTTGGTTTTGCCGAGATTTGAACCAGCAGAGTCCATCACCAAAGACTCCTTACCCTTAGCTAGTTAGGCTACAATCGCATTGCTATTTTAGTATATTTGAGTTAGGTATATAAGTGTAACAGATTGACCTACGTCATAGGCTTAATCTGTTAATGATAATACAATGTATAGTCTAATTAGTAATTCCTCTGGAATGAACATTGTGCTTCTTCATTTCGTAGCCTAAGTTGTGTTAAAAAATGAACATTGTGCTTCCTTATTTCGTAAGTTGTGTTAATTAAAAAATGTGTACTTGTGGTCTTAAGCACAGAAATACATAAAAAATCTTAAAATAGGTAATTCAGTTAGAGGTTACAATTTCAAGTTGCTAGCACTGTTCTTTTTTGCAAGATAAAAGAAAGTGATGGAAAATTTCATCAAAAGGGCTGAAGCCTGTAGGGCTACACGTGGCGGTCATTTGACGGATATTATTTTTCAAGTTGCATGTCAATATCTAACAAATGTGTCTAAATAAAATTATACCAAGTAAGTAAACTACAATGCGTATTATTTAATTTTTAAATTGTGAATAGATATTTATTATTATTTTAAAGTTTTAAAATCTGCTTTACAAGAATTACATTATTGATTGAAGTTGTAAACATAACTCCGAATTATAATCTAAGCCAAGTTTTGTTTAAAAATTACAGATGATGGGTGAAATCAGCTGTTATATTATATTGTTACTCGCGTACGGACGGACGTACTCGCTTTTATGGGAGTTGATTTCTTTACGTTTCAAACCCCTAAAATAAATATTTCAATATTATAATACCTCGAGAGTAATATAAACACGCGAAACTCCGACGCTCTTACTTCCCCAAGATATAAAATAAAGCTTTACGCCTGCACTGTTTAGCAACAACTTCTAGGGTGAAGGATAAAGGATACGTCGTGAACAAATTAAGTTAGAAAGCTAAGTTAACGCAAAAGAGGTTTTAATTAAAACTTTACAATACTTGAAGGTGTAATACAAAGGGCTGTCTCGCTTCTGTGTGCATTGCAATTTAAAACTAGCCGGAATTAAATTGCAAGAGTTTAAAGGTTTAATTAGTTTAGAGAAACGACAAATCCAGGTATCCTTTATACACGTTTTGTGAGTAGAAACTATTTACGTTTCGTAATTAATACTTTAGTAAATTCTTAAAAACGGTCAGCAAAAGCGTATTATGGTTGAGGGGGCTGAGTATAAGTTTAATACCAACTAATTCATACCTCATTCAAGATACTTTGCATTTCTGCTTGCTGTAAACTTGTTAAAATGCTTCTAGGTAAGTACGTCAGATGAAGTAGGTTAAAAAGCAAATCACGTACTGCGAGGAACACCAATAGAATGTTGTTTCTACTCTACATCAATATTCCAAGTGTGTTGCGCAAACTAAATGTTTTGTTGGCTGTTTAAACGCGATACATCGACACAAAACTGATACTGTTCAACTTTGATGCAAGCTGGCAGAAGATATCGATGTTATTATGTTTCTCTAAGTTTGAGTTTAAACTCTAGAATGAACCTAGAAAAAGCGTTTTAGAAGATTTCCTTGTTTAACGTTGGTATAAGTCACGGTCGAATCTGGTATAATTGTAATCAGTCAAGTAATTATTGAAGTGTAAACTTCTATAGACGCACCACGTCCAAAACATTTGTATTAATGTGTGTATAGCAGAGTATATAGTTTTCTTGTTGCAGGGGGTGAATCGGATTTTACCGTCACGCGTCTCTATTGTGAATCGCTCGTAATGCTTCTAACGTGAAACGCTCTATTCCATCTGTTCTGGTCTTGCCGAGATTCGAACCAGCAGAGTCCATCATCAAAGACTAGCGCCTTAGCCGGTTAGGCCATAATCGCACTGCTAATTTAGTATTTGAGTTGGGTATATATTCCTCGCGCAAAGATTCGTGGTGGATGAGAGCTTAGGACGGTCGGGGAGGTGTCCCTACCCCTAATTAGACCTCGCTCGGCCGCTCCGGGTTTTGGTCATGAGTCACCTACTGGGCTCAAGGCACAGTCCTTACAATTTTTTTGCATTTCGCAATAAAGTGTAAAAATAACGTAATTTTTCTGTAATCTGCATTAAATAACAAGTCCATTAAATCCAAACACGATATAATTGCTATGCTAGTAAGTATTCACTTTGTTTTAAAATAAAATACAGTTTACAGAACAATATATATTTTTAAGATTATTTACAAACTATAGCTATTTACTATTTTTACAAAAAAATGCTATCCAGATTTTCACAGGAGCTGAAGGTGAAACCAAATCCCTGAAAAAGAAAATCTGTTTAGCCACATGTAGTTTGTCAGACTAATTATTGATAAAATAAAGTGACCAGTAAAAAAGGTTTTCTTAATTTCGACTATTTACTAGTTAATTGTATATTAACTGATTATTTATGTGTCCTTTATCAGATATGTGGCTTGATTAGTGCTCTTTAAATAGGCGTATTTAATTTATCAATAATTAGTCTGACAAACTACATGTAGCTAAACAGATTTTCCTTTTCATGAATATGGTTTCACCTTCAGCTGATGTGAGAATCTGGATAACACTTCATGTATAAAATGGTAAATAGCTATAGTTTGTAAATAATCTTAAAAATATATCTTATTCTGTAAACTGTCTTTTATTTTAAAACAAAGTGAATATAGAATTTAAAGTAAAAACAGTTGGTACTTGGTGAAACTCCATAATAGGGATAGAAATAACCAATTGGTCAAATTTCACAATTATAATTTATTACTGAGCAACATATGTTTCGCCGTTAGGCATCACCAGGCTACTAAATTGAAATACAGCAAGTATCTTAAAACTAACATAGAAAAAAAATAGGAGAGGGAGTGACAATGGAAATGACCAGGAAGGGCAATGGAATGTGGCCTAGGTAAACACTGCAAGGGCAAGGTGTGGTTACATAATGGGCTTTAACAAGGGGGATGGATTGAGAAAAATTTTGTCATTTAAATTATAAGTATGATTTTTCATGTGTGAAATTTCATGTGGAGATTGTAGTTGTGAATATGTAGGACAATCAGGTAGATCCATTAATACCAGAATTAAGGAACACATTAGTAGTTGGAAGTATGGTAAATCTAATTCCAATTTTGCCAATCATTTACTGGAAACTGGACATACATTTAACCCAAAAATAAATGTAAAGTTATTACATATGGAAGAAAAAAGTAGGAAATTAAATAACCTAGAATGTAAATTAATAGATCTGTTTTTAAAAATCATACTTATAACTTAAATGACCAAACTTTTCTCAATCCATCCCCCTTGTTAAAACCCATTATGTAAACACACCTTGCCCTTGCAGGGTTTACCTAGGCCACATTCCATTGCCCTTCCTGGTCAGTTCCATTGTCACACCTACTCCTTCTATTTTTGTTTCTATGTTAGTTTTAAGATACTTGCTGTATTTCAATTTAGTAGCCTGATGATGAATAACGGCGAAACTATGTTGCTCAGTAGTAAATTATAATTGTGAAATTTGACCAATTGGTTATTTCTACCCCTACAAAGTGAATACTTAACAGCATCGCAATTATATCGTGTTTGGACTTAATCTTGTTATTCGATGCAGATTACAAAAATGACATTATTTTTTACACTTTATGGCGAAATGCGAAAAAATGTAACGAATGTGCCTTGAGCTCAGTAGGTGACTCATGACCAAAACTTGGAGCGGCCGAGCGAGGGATAATATTAGGGGTAGGGACACCTCCCCGACCGTCCAAAGCTCTCAGATGCCACGAATCTTTGCGCGAGGTATAAGTGTATCAGATTTTCCTACATCGTAGGCTTAATCTGTTAATGTCAATACAATGTAAAGTTTAATTAGTAATACATCGGAAATGGACATTGTGCTTCTTCATTTCGTAAGTTGTGTTAAAATTGAACATTGTGCTTCCTCATTTCCAAGTGGTGTTAAAAAGTTTACACTTCTCTCGTATGGTCTTAAGCACACAATTACTCTTTTTTTATTTGGGAATAACTTAGAATTAAAAAAATAATTATATTACAGCCATTTTTATAAATAAGTACTGTCCTCTGTCATAGCTCAACCGCTATGGTACTTGCCTCATAAGCAAGACGTCCCGGGTTCAAATCCCGCGGGGGACCATAAAATATTTAAAAAAAACCCAAAAAAACATGCTCGTTAGCCGAAAGGCACAAAGTGGCATGGAAAGCAAAAAAAAAAAAAAAAAAATAAATAAATAAATAAGTACTACAATACAATATTAAAGAAAGCAAGAATATTACGCACAAAACGAGTATGCGTCTTACAACATTGATTTGGTCAAATTTGGTATGGACGTTGGTAGTCACAAACAAGTTCGAAAGCATGTTTCTTTTTTTTTTTTTTGACAGGCAGTGAATTATTTTACGATTTTTAGTACTAGAATGGAACATTTTTGGGATTTTATCTACAAAAAATTACTATAACATATTATTCTGAACATTTTTTTTCACAAACTTATAACCCGTCTGGTTCTTTCAAAATCGACCACAACGTAAAATACCATAAAAGTACCCGATTAAAATAACGTGAGGGACTTTACCGTGTGGTCATCTTCTAAACCGAAGCCGACGGCCGTGATACAAAGTCGCAAAACGAGTCTGTGCTCTGCGAGCGGAACGAAGCGACGCGTAAGCCTTGGCTGCAACCAAATGTGCAAACAAATTATTCAACTAACATATTTCATACACGCTGGCAGCTAATTCGTTAGTAGACCAATTTCCCAAATTGTTGGTTGAAATTCTAAAACATAGAAACTTAGGTCTAATTCTGAAAATTCGTTCAACTCACATAAGAGGTTTAGCTGCGTGGTCGATTATTGTTATTTTAAACTGGGCTTGAGCGGTACAGGCCTAACAATCGATCTCAGAATGCGAGGCATTTCTACAGGATGTCCCATAAGTAAAGTGCCAAACTTCGGGGAATGATTCTATGGGTCAAAATAAGAAACAAAGTTCATATAAACACAGACCAGAAAACGCTTCGTTTTCTAGAAATCCGCCATTTTGTTTTTTTGTACAAAATAAATCTTATCTACAGAACGGTTTGACTGATTGAGTTCAAACTTTTCATGAAGTTTAATCTAATAAAGATTGATCTCAAGAAAAATAAACGATTAAATCCAATAATGAGTTTCAAAATGGCGGTTGTTTGAAAGATTGAAACCTAAATTACTCAAAAACCGTACATTTTAATAAAAAATGTCAAAATACCTTTTATGTGGTACTTTCGGTTCTCTATCGGATGGTGTGTCTTTCAAAACAATCGGATGAAGGATAATATCTAAGTTAAAGATAATGACAGCAAATGTACGTACAATATCGCTGTGTTTACTGTGATTGCAAATTTAACTTCATGAAACATTTGAACTCAATCAGCCAACAAACCGTTCTCTAGATAAGAATTATTTTGTACAAAAAATAAAATGGCAGATATCTATAAAACGAAGCATTTTCAAGTCTGTGTTTACATGAACTTTTATTCTTATTTTTTCCCATAGAACCATTCCCCGAAGTTTTGCACTTTACTTTATGGGACATCCTGTATACGGGGAGGGGGTTCTGGAACAGGAGCTAGCTTATACAGCAGACTGAGCAGACACAACATAGTTTTCCTACACTGACAAAAACTATTGTATTTTTTAAATAGATTTGTAAAGAGTTAAAATCTTGTTTAAATATTTAGTAATAAACGATTTATAAACGTACAAAAACAAAATTATGTCTTACTAGCTGACCCGTGCTAGTATTTAGTTAAGAGTAGGTCTACTTATAAGATTTAATACATTGATTTAATTAAGTCAATTCCGTTTATTTATTTACGTTGCATTAATTTGATTGATTTGTGTGATAGACTGTACTTACATATAAAATGTAAACAATCTAACTGATGTCATGTTTTTTTTTTAAACATATTGTTAATAGGATGGCGAATTTCACTATGAACTATATGAAGTGTAATATAAAAGTTTTTTTTTATAATTTTTATTTTTTACTGAAAACATTAATTTTAAGCTGTTTGTCTATTTTTCGTCAATAGCGAGGAACATAAGCTGTAAAATGATGCTTGAATAATTCATTTTTATGAAGGATTAAAAGAGATATCGCTTAGCGACAAAACAAAATGTAATTGTGTGCTTACGACTACACTGGAGAAGTGTAAACTTTTTAATCAACCAAACTTAAGAAATGAAGAAGCACAATGTTAATTTTTATAACACATACGATATAAGGATGCACAAAGTCTACTTCAGAGGTATTACTAATCAAACTATACATTGTATTAACATTAACAGATTAAGCACATGACGTAGGACAATCTGTTACACTTATATACGCAACTCAAACATACTAAATTAGCAATGCGATTTTGGCAAAACCGGCTTAGGAGCTAGTCTTTGGTGATGGACTCTGCTGGTTCGAATCTCGGCAAGATCAAAACTTTTTTCAAACAGATGGAATAGTACGTTTCATGTTAGGAGCGTTTCACATTAGGAGCGTTCAAAAAAATGCATGGTGAAACGCGTGACGGTAAAATCCGATTCACCCCCAGCAACAAGAAAACTATATACTCTGCTATACAAACATGTATACAAAGTTTTTGGACGTGGTGCGCCAATAGAAGTTTACACTTCAAAAACACCTTTGATAAATAATATATAAGGATATTTTTGTCGGGTTATGTTAACGGCAAATGTTTAAAAAAAACTATTAACACTGAACTAAACGTATGCACTTGTTACTTGAACTATGTTATATTGCAATCAAATAGGAATATTTATTGGAACGTAATATAATTTTTGCACAGCCATCCCAATCTTAATACGCTTTCTACTTCCAATAAGAACCGTGTTAACACGCGCCGCATTCGTCGAGAGCTGCGCTTTTAGCTTCAGATTTCACCCTTATTAAAGTCAACGCGGGAAGAGAAAATTGGATTGCCTTCTTTACTGCTGGGTACGGGAAGGTAAGTGGAAACTTGTATAAACATTGTTCGAGTATCTACTTCTAAATTCAGTTTATCTATACACACGTATAATTAGAGACTTCGCTGCAGCATTCTGTCTGTGTGTTTTACCACGTACTGTTCTATTGACGCAAACGTGGAAGACGGAGCAGTTTGTTGGTTTAGTAAAAGTTCCGTTCGCAGCTGGAGTGGACTATAATCCCGTAAAGTGTTCAAAGGAACCCACAAAATTGACTTTTTCTCAATTATATCATAGATCATGAATAATAAATAGATCTTGCATCCATACGGCAGCAGTGTGGCGAAAATTATGTTGTCGGGAAAATAGTGCATGATCGCGCCGTGAGGTAGCGCTAGGGAGAAATCATTGGTAGCCTTTGTGTTTCACACAGATTCCGTCGTTTCCCCAATAGATAGCGCCACTATCGTCGAATTTCCAGTGGAACGAAATATTGAATTGGATCGGAGTTCTTTTAGATTATCCAAATACAATGATTATATATAAATAGTTGCTCCAAATCTGCTCGCTTCGCTCACGGCGACCTATGGCGAAACCAATACAAACAGATTATTGTACACTCTGATATTTTCACTGAAATGATGATTGTGCGAAGACATATGAGTAGCAAGACAGAGATGGAAAAAGACAAGACCAACACAAATAATTCGAATTGCGTCATGCGTTTAACCATTAATACTTAAAGCATCAGTAATCAAAATTTCAAACAAATTTTGATATTACCGACTAAAGGATACAATATAATACCTGGGGGGCAGTGCGTGTTCCGCACTCAAACTTCCGTTGGAACCATCTAAATACATAATCATGTTGTGTTTTCCTTATAATAAAGGTGTAGGATTAATAATAATCTCAAAGGTAAGATGGTAAATAATGTTAAATGTTTAAATCAATTTATTTAGTATATTTTATTCCATCAGTTATAATAAAGGTTAAAAGGACCTGCAAGGCTAGGGTTTAAACTTTATTAAAAACCTAACCAAAAAGTTAGGAATACCAGTAATTGCTTCAAAGTTTGTAATCAGCTGTAAATGGAAATATTGGAGCAAACAGCTGTTTCATCTTTTATTTGATTCAATTGGTTGATATGGTAATGAGTGTAAATACATGTGTTGGTTCATCAGTCTTGGCCTAAATTAAGAATTTTTTTCCGACTAAATTTACAAATACAGAAATCAAAAATGTTTTCATCAAAATGAATTACAGCCTATGTTACTCAGGGATAGAGTAGTTTTGTATTAGTAAAACTATTTTTTAAATCGGTTCAGTAGTTCCAGAGATTATCCCCTACATACAAACAAACAAATTGTATCCCTTTATAATATTAGTATAGACGTAACAACAGGTAAATCAATATTGAGCTTCACTTGTGAGAAGATATACTTGATAGAATAAACTTTGAACACAAAGTCCCACAACTTATACGTTTATTAACTAAAACGCGTTTCAACGACAAAGTCGCCATCTTCAGTGATGCACGAGCTACAATTAATAGTCAAACTATAACTAATCTTACAGTGCTCTATCCCCCCGTATTTATACAGAATTCAAAGGGGTGTGGCTTAAGGCTATGTTACATTAGTGGGGCGTTATCCCCCCCCCCACAACGTATTAGTTGTGAGATTTTGTGTTCTAAGTTTATTCTATCAAGTAACAACAGATGTGTGACTTATAATACAGTAAGCCTTTTCTTTGCTTTTACCTAATGTAAAAACACTGTTTCTTGTGAACAATAATCCCCCTATTCTAATTTTGTTAAATTGGTTGCAAAAAACTTTGTTGGTTCTTTGTGTGCTTAACCTAAAATTATGTTAAGTTTTTGATCCAAATCAGCTGTTTTATTAATTATAAATAACAATAGACGTTTGAATTTAATTATATTACACCAAGCGTTTTTCGTTGATGGTTGTTTGTGATTGCTGTTATGTTAATCTAACCTAAAACGTCGTTAGATGTAAACAAACGTGGGTTGCTGACCTTTTGATCTGAACAGCTGTTTTATAATTTTTTTCAATATTTACGCTTTAACATAAAAATTGTGTTTAATCCTTTCTTAGTGTGTGTGTATATGACACCTTAAAATTATACCTTTAGATTTCTGTAATTGTATCTCAAGTAGTTTTCGCTCCACGTTGATTCTATGTATATACGTACTAGCTGACCCGTACGGCGTTGCCCGTGGTGGTTGGTATTTTCAGTCTTTTTAACGTAATTGTATTCCTTTTTAAGTGTTCAGTCAGTGATTGGTATTTGACTTATATATATATATATATATATATATATAGATCTTACATAATAAAAGTACTATTGTCATAATAATAAAAGATCTGAAATTATGATTTTAGTAACTTTGATCCCCCCCAAACCCCTCCTAAAATTTCTAAAATTTTCATACCCTTTCTTAGTGAGCACCTATGGCCCTAGAGGATGCTACATACAAAATTGCATTCCAATAAGTTCTGTAGTTTTGAAGAAATCGTGATTTAGTAACTTTGATCCCCCCCAAACCCCCCTAAAATTACGAATTTTTTTAAACCCTTTCTTAGCAAGCGCCTATAGCCCTAGAGGAAGCTACATACCAAATTTCATTCCAATCTGTTCAGTAATTTTGGAGAAATCGTCATTTAGTAATTTTTACCCCCCCAACCCCCCTAAACTTTCAATTTAGATTTTTTTTAACCCTTTCTTAGTGAGCACCTATGACCCTAGAGGAAGCTACATACTAAATTTTATTCCAATCCGTTCAGTAGTTTTAGAGAAATCGTGATTTATTAACTTTGATCCCCCCAAATCCCCCTAAAGTTTCGAATTGTTTGAAACCATTGACTATCAGCACCTACGGAACTAGAAGAAGCTACATAACAAATTTCATTTCAATCTGTTCAGTAGTTTTAGAGAAATCGTGATTTATTAACTTTGCCCTCCCCAAATTCCCCTAAAGTTTCGAATTTTTTGAAACCATTTACTATCAGCACCTACGGAACTAGAGGAAGCTACATAACAAATTTCATTTCAATCCGTTCAGTAGTTTTAGAGGAATCGTGATTTATTAACTTTGACCCCCCCCAAATCCCCCTAAAGTTTCGAATTTTTTAAAACCATTTACTACCAGCACCTACGGAACTAGATGAAGCTACATAACAAATTTCATTTCAATCCGTTCGGTAGTTTTTGAGAAATCGTGATCCTAATCAATCGCAATTTCCGTCAAAATATCAGAGTATACAATAATCTGTTTGCATTCGTTTCAGATTTGCGGGCCTTCACGGTGAGCGAAGCAAGCAGATGGCGCAGCCCTCCAGTTAAATATAACTAAAAAATTACTTTTTCAATTAAACTATTTTTTTGTTTGTTTTGATTTATTGAATGTTTTTTTAAACTTAAACAATAAAATAAACCAAGTCAACTTATACAATTTAGTAGGTGGTTAGGCTATAATATTTTGACACTAATCCGTAGATGTATATTTTGATAATACGCTAATACACACTGGGTAGCAGAATGTAGCGTAACCGTCTCCTGCTTAAACGTCCAGTAGGAACTCAAGTCTCCTCTCTCACGGTAGCATACTAATCGTATAATTAGCTAACAATGAACGATGCACGGGTACAATATATGGGCATCCTTCCGTAGTGAGGGGGGGGGTGTAATCGCTTGTGAAATGTCCCGGCCTAAATACGGTACAAGCTATTACGTCTTACTATCTCCCAATAATACTGTAATTTATGTTTTGCGATAATATAGATATAATATAGTTTGTACGATATCCGTAGTAAGATTTATTCGTTTGGAAAAGTTTCAAAAACTGAAATTTTAAATAAATGAAAAAATTTTTAAGGACGTGGTTTTATTTTAAAAATTCACTTTAATCAAATAATTCCCTCCTGTCCCGGCTTGTTCCGCAAGTTATAAATAAATTTAAAAAAATCTTTAACTTATAAATAGTTTTAAAATATTAATTTTCATTATTATAATTTTTTTCTGCTTACACACTTCCTCAGCAAGGGATATTTAATTAAATTACAATGTATACAAGAGGTATTCAGTCTGTTAATTCAATAATTGCAGTAAAACCGTACAAGTAAGATAACATCACGACGGAAACGTAAAGGTCCCGGGTTCAACTCCAGGTCTTGGTCTATGTTTTTTCACTTGTAATTTAATTAAATATCCCTTGATGAGGAAGTGAGTAAGCGGAAAAAATAATAATAATAACACGACTGTAAGCTGAGAAATGAGAATTGAGATTGTTTCCAATGTCGTATACACAAGGAATTCGATCTGTTAATTCAATCATGGCAGTAAAACCGTACAAGTGAGATAACATCGACCAATATCGGGAGATATCAGGGTAGCTCAGTTGGCAGAGCATCACGACGGAAACGTGAAGGTCCCGGGTTCAACTCCCCGGTCTTGATCTACGTTTTTTCACTTGTAATTGAATTATAAATTTTCCTTTAAAAACATAGTTTAAAGAAATTCAAATATCTCAGCTAATTAAAGATACCAATATACAGATGTTTACTTGCATAATATCCCTAAACATCCACTAAAGGCCTTTTCACACCGCGGTCACACTATGTCACGTGACAGACGTGCAATTCAGACCGCCACAGACGTCTGTCAGGTATTTGGACTTCGTTTCAGCTCTGTCAAGTCAGTTCAGTTGCTGCCTACGGTTGAAACATGGCAAGTTGTTCGTGGTGCGATAGCGCGTTTACTAAAAATGTGCCTTGGTTGTATGACATCGATATTAGTTCGAATAGTGATGAGGAACCCATGCTGTTGTACACGGTTACAAACCGAACAAAAGTTTATACAAAAGTTTAGTTTAGCTTAAACCAGTAAAAAATAACTACTTACTAGTTCCTCTGCTATTTCGCCCCATGCTACGTCCTTTAAATTGCTGTCTCTGTACTCCTCCAAATCTGCATTCCACAGCACTGGACGGGTTCTGACAACTTGGATTAACTGCTCCGTAACAAATAACGAAAAAACTAGCAATACAGCAACTTGTAACGAGTTAACGAAACTACGCGACATAGCGTGGTCATGTGCGTGTTGGGGTAGCGCATGCGCGAGCCCACATACGTCGACAGATGTTTGAAAAGATCGTTCTCGGAGCGATCCCGCAGATTCGTCTGTCGACGTCTGTAGCGTCTGTGGGGCTCTGCGAGGCCGGTGTGAATTGCACCATTTGAAACTATGAAAACAGAATTTTTGAAAAATCTGTCACGTGACGTCACGTACAATATTGTTGTACTTACTGTGTTGGTACATTATGCCGGGTCGAAGAAACCAATTATTACACATAACTTATCCTATTGTCCATCATCCGATTGTTTTGACAGTTACATCCTGTAGGGAATCAAAAGAGCTACGAAAAAAAAGGAGTCTTGACATTTTTTGTTTAAATGTATGGAGTTTTTGAAACGCATGATTGGATATGATATTATAAATAGTAAGTTTTATATAAATTTCATACTAAACCCAAGGTATTTTTTACCCTTTGGCTCCTCACTTGAAACACTGTTACTCACGAAGAAGCAGTTTGTTAAACTAATGTTACATTCGCTCAGTGGATTCCTCTAAAAGAGACACATTAAGCCTATAAAATACTAATTACAACACTCTACGAGAAACCATTCACTGAGTTCAGCCGAGCTCACTTTATTACGACAGCAGTAAAAATGTAATGTAGCTTCTACTGTCTGAATTTAATTAAATGAAATAAAAACGTTATATTAGTTAGTTATACACTCACAGTCATAAAAACAATTCTTATACAAATTTGTACACTATAGTTGATAAAATTAATTACATATTAATTGTTTTACCTGCGTATCTGTGTTTATGTGTCTGTGTCATTGCAGCTCCCAAACCAATGAACGAATCTGATTTAGTTGTTTGTTTTCCTTTCTTTTTTTTGACAGGTGGCGTGATCGAGAGTGTTCTAAGCTATGATACAAGACAATCTGCTCAGGCGTTCGGGTTTAATTTTGTTTTAAAATTTATCTGTTATATACTTAGGAACTAAGTAAACAGTAATCACACACATACGTAAAAGGCCTGTCTACACCTCAACGACATACTGTAACTATACGATTGTACCAACAAATCGTTACAATATTTTATGCTGTTCCCACGCTACGATTGATCACCCAAACTTTCCTCTTTATTCTCAGTTTTTGTGCTGTACCTTTTTGTAAGCCATAAAATCGATCTCGCTCCCACAGTCGCAGACACACTAACACGGCCTACCTGCCCCTATCAGCCCAGACAATCTACGACTCATACTCAAACCAACTAAATGGTTAACTTCCCTAGCAGAAGGCTCGACAAACACGCATCTGTCCTCAATCGTGACAGATCCCGCCCCTCTACAAGAACGCAGGAACAGACTACTGTGCCTTGTACACGATGCACCATGAAATGAGTTAAACGTCTAAGTAATATCATAAACATAAATTTAAACAAAATCCAATCTCAACCATAAAATTAACCAGCCACTCTTAAAACAATCACTACACTCGCAATAAAGCCACTTCCATCATACATTACTGCAACGTTTGCGGAGAACAACACTTTGGCCGAGGACGCACATGTATGTCCCACAACCTGAATTCTGTCGTAAAATACAAAAATGGTTCGTCAAGCTCCACACAAAGGCATAAAATGATAAACCGGGTTCCCATATGTGTAGCCCACTTTACTAAAAATAAAACTAATATAGTTTCTGAGCGCCATCAGCTTTACTTGTATTGATAGCTTGTCATTGGTGTTCAAGTATTTTTTAATTAAAACTCAAACAAGAACAGTTGATTACACTTAAGTATGGGATTTACTGAGCATCAATGTCTCCCTGTCTTGACGCAACCAATCCGAGAAATGATT
>JAGFPH010003461.1:57421-76762 GCA_018207615.1 Philaenus spumarius
TTTTTACTTTCCTTACCCTATACTAGGTAAGGTAAGTATTGCGATCGACCCAAAAATTCGATGTCGAGTTTTCATAATATCTTTACGTTTCAAGGCCCCCTGAGTCAAAAAAATGCATTTTTTGGCAATTGGTCTGTCTGTGTGTCTGTGTGTCTGTGTGTGTGTGTGTGTCCGGAGTGCACAGGGCAAACGGCTGGACGGATCGAACTGAAATTTACAGGATATCTTCAAACACGTAAACAATTAAACCTATGTAAATTTGAAGCAAATCGGAGGTGGTGTCTTACCGTGGGACCAGTTTTTAGCACATTTTTGGTATTTACTCCAAAACCCCTATAACGATTTTGATTAAACTTTGCTAACATACTCTACTCAGACCCCCTTAACACGCTATGTACGCTATATACCCTTAAAAATTCGTTGAAAAAAGTTATTACAAAAACGCAAGTTATTTTGTTTGTATCTCCGAAATGGCTGGTCCTATTGACTTGAAAATAGTCTCATTCGATTCAGCGTCCAAAAGAATGTCAAAAAAGATACCCCACTCAACTTTTTCCATTTTTTCAAAAATTGACCCCAAAAACGCCCTTTTTGGGGGCAAAAATGACTTTTTTTAAACTAGCCGTGTTTGGTATCGACCTTGACATTTTTGGGGGTGAGAAATCGATTGAGACCAAAATCAGGTCCGTGGGATCAACCGTTTTGAAGTTAGTACCGCTTTCTTCGAAACGGATACTCCTATTAACTCGAAAATGGTATCATCAATCTCTCGCTCGAAAAATTTGGTAATTAATACAGCATCTATTTTGGTAAGGAAAGTTGTGTGATGTGCACACCAGATGTTTTACAAGACCTTCAAGTCCGTTTGGTTCCCCCAAAATTGATATGAACGTAAAATATTATAAAATTAACCGGTTCATCTCCGGTTCTAGACCGCCGGCCTGGATGAGAACTCTCAAAGCTAGTTTTTCCGCTACGAAATTCTACTAACATATTTCGTGCACGTAGGCACCTATTCAGCGCCTTCGTGAGTAAAAGAAATCCCAAATAGTCGGTTGAAACCCTAAATCGATTAAAAATAATTTTGGAAATTCGCTCAACTCTCATCCGCGTGGTGGAAATATATTTGGTTGGCAAATCTAGAAATAACAGAAACACAATCCACGGAGTGGCGCTATAAACTGCAAACTAACCAAAAACGTCAAACAAAATGTCTCCACTAGTTCACTGCTTTGATGTTTATTTTACAGCCCTGAAGTAAAACTGTTAGATAAGAGGATTCAACGTATAAACTGTGTAAAGTTACAACATCTACATTACAGGATTGAGGGCAAACTATAACTGTAGGGTTGTGGTTACTTTTTATCGTGAAAAAATACTGTCAAATAATTCATCCGCGTTATATAAAACTAGCTGACCTTTTCAAATATTTCGCAAGTTAGGAGTTAGGCTTACTTACCTAATTTAATGCATTGATTTAATTAAATAAATTACGTTTATTTATTTACGTTGGTTTACTAACAGCTGTGATGTTAGTTAAACAGATTGTTAATAGATGGCGCCTTTCAATAGGAACCATATGAAGTATAATATATACAAGTTTGTTTAATACATTTTTGTAACGGAAACATGAATTTTAAGCTGTTTGTCTATTGTTACGAATATTTAGGAAAAGGTTAGTTTAATTTTAGGTCAAGAATATGACGTAATAGCTAATTAAGCAATGTTTTATGTAAGATTGTTTGGACAAAAGGCGTAACATGGAAATAGAAAGTGTAGAAATGCCCGACATTGGCATAACACCCAAGATTTAGATCAGTTTAAGCGGGCGGAAGTCTACCATATAAAACTTGATACTGACCTAGAATTTGGGCCAGTCTGGGGCGGTCGGTGGACCAGTGTGATGTGGTCGAGAGGCTAGAGCCGAGATAGATGCCGGGGTCTCGAACAATCTGTCTTACATTATGCATACTCTCTTCAACATAAAACAATCCAAGTGCCTCTGTCCTAATCAATTATTTCCAATAAAATATCAGAATATACAATAATCTCTTTACATTTGCTTCGTCACGAGTCGCAACGGGGGTTGGTATATTATATTATATATATTATATCCTAATTATATATAACTAGTGGACCCGGCAATGCTTCGCTATTGCTTGATTTACCTAACCTAAAATTATATTCAGTTTTTGATCCAAATCAGTTGTTGATCAAAATCAGCTGTTGATCAAAATCAGCTGTTTTAAGCTTTTCATACGAACAGCTGTTTTTTGAAAATCTTTCTTCTTCTTCCTTAAGATTGACCTTCCATAAGATTAACATTTAGACTTTGAGGGCCACTGGGGCGTAGCCCTAATATCCTAGGACTTCGGTAAATGGCCTAAAACCTTCCCAGGGTTAACCTGTGTTACTATGCAAAATTTCAAAGCAATCGGATGGACGGTTTGGTAACGCATAAAGGACAAACATACAAACAGACAAACGTACAAACAGACGGACATACATTGAATTTTATATATATATAGATAATTATATTGATTGGGTTTGTTTTCCACACTTTTTAAATATAATTGTTTAAACAAATTTTAGCAGAAAAGTTTATAGTATATCAATTATGAATTTTAAAGTGCATGGCAAAGTATTAGGGATTATGGGGGAATTACCCGCTTGACTTGTCAAATAAACCGGTGTGACGACCGGCAATCGCATTGTTATTTTATGCATTACTAGCTTTCGTAACAGGCTCCACCCGTTTTGAAACTAAGCGACTTGTAGAACAATTTTACTGGAAAACATTTATTTTCAGAATATTAATACCATGACGAAATAATCCTACTACTATGTTGGGCCCTGCGTAAACCTTTTTCTATCATACATTTTTAGTACAAGCCTCCCATTAAGACACAATACCCATAACTATTCATTTACAGAAATCGATTAGTAAATTAAAACCAAAATCAAGTTATTCGCAAAACAATGCGAAGCTGTCATGAACTGTTTCTTTTTAATCCGTAGTTAAATCGTTACACACATAGTACATTGTCGTTATCAAAGCGCGATATTTATCCTACTACAAAATAAATAAAAGTAATAAACTAAAATAATTCGATAACGCAACTGAACAACTGACGTGGTTAAGGGAATTTCCAAAATTAAATTAATATGTTTTACGGTTTCAAGCACTATTTGGGTCTACTCAAGGTGCTTACCAGCTGCCAGCGTGTACGAAATATATTAGTAGAATTTGTTTGCATCTCACCTTTCAGGAAAACAAACAGCCTTCGTTCAGCTCGCAGCCTCGGACCTTGCGGCCTCGGATTATGGACTGTGCTTTGCGAGTTTGTACCACGACCTTGCAACCTCGGACTACAGACTGATTCGCTTCGCTCGTAGCAGACAAACTCACTTCGTAAATTTGTATAACGGCCGTTAGCCTCGGGTCAGGAGCCGATCTCATAGAAACACTATCCACGTGGATTTGAATCCGGTACTTTTATGGTATTTGACGTTTTGATTGATTTTAGGGAAACCAGACGGACTGTAAGGTCGTTTAGAAATACAAATACAGAATAATGTCCTACATTTAAGTTTTTATATAAATACAAAATCAAGTTTCTTGTTAGTAGGCCTACTACAAATCTCAAAAACTATTATTTTCGGGCAAAAACTGTTCTTCCGGTTGTTGGATTTTTTATAGTAAACTCGTCCGAGCGACTTACAAAACCAAAGTGTTTAAAAAATGTTAACCGAATCAGATTTAAAATGCGGCAATCAGAGTGCGAAAACATACATACATATATATAATACGACTCGTATTCCTAAAGTAAGTACCGCTTCTTTCTAGCGCCGCCGCATTGCTGCAGACGGTGTTCCGCGCTAGAGCGCTAGTCTCTTTGTCCACTGGCTCTCAACTGACGAAATTTTTTTGCTTTTCCTTGTATTTTCAGTTTGCTGTGCATTTTTGAAATGTTTAAGACAATTACTGATCCCGCCGACTTTGAGAATCGTGCTGTAATTCGACTGTTGAACGCAAGGAATGTGAAACCGGCCGAAATTTATCGTCAAGTTGAAGATGCTTACGGTCAAGACGAGATGAGTGAGGAAATGGTGAGAACGGTGGGTTGGAATGTTTCGAAGGTCGAACAAGTGTCCACGATGAGGCTCTGATCGGTCGGCCTTCTGTTGTCTACGATGATTTGGTAAGGAAAGTTGATGAAACAATCCCCAAGAACAGCCGGAAACACGTTTTTTGATCAAAAGTATGTGACTAATTTTTTTTTAGATTTTTTGTACTACAATGAAACTTTTTGGGGTTTTTATCTAAAAATATTAATATAGGATATATTGTTCTGCATATTTTTTTTTTTTACAAAACCTTTTAGCTCGTTTGGTTCCCCCACAATAAACTGAAACACCGTAAAAGTACACGGTTCAAAACCACGTGGGGATTTTACCGAGGGGGCATCTTCTGATCCGAGGCCGATAACTGAGTTTGTACGCTGTGAGCGAAGCGCAGCAATCCAACACCCGAGGCAGCAAGGTCGAGTGGAACCCAGAAGCGCGTGAGTAGAAGCTGGAGGCTTAGGAGCATACAAATTGTACTAATATATTCGGAACACGCAGGCAGCTATTCTAGCGCCACCGTGAGTGACTAATTTCCCGAATTGTTGTTTGAGATTCTAAAACATATCAATTTAATATTGGAAATCCGCTAAACTTACGCAGCGGTTCAGCTGCGTAATCGAATTATTTATTGGTACAAGTTGTTAAACTGGAAAATGATATCATTTCCCTTGCAAAAGAAACCGTATATTTTTCGAAGTAACAGAATATAGAAACGTCAGGCAACCCTTCGCCAACTCCCCCAGGGCACACCCTCGTCAAATACAATTTATAAACTCCGTGAGTTTGTTTGGAAACAGTTTATCGTATTTGTCCAAATAGAGTTATTCAAATTGCGGGAGGAATCTTTTCCTGACCTTAAGGTAAAAAGAGGAGTAAATGATGTTACAAAAATGTTAAATATTTGATTGCACACGATGTTCAATGACTTAATTTGATGGAATAATAAAAAAATATATATATATTTTAATAGTACCTTTACGTATTTGATAAACCATCTAGAGACGTTAAAAAAAAATTCACACATACTCTTGGTAATCAAACGCGTTTCAACGACAATGTAGTCATCTTCAGTGATACTTGAGTTACAACTAAAAACTTACTAGTGGACAAGGCAATGCTTCACTATTGCTTGATTTTAGTATTTATTATTATTTAAGTATTATGTTGTATCTGTTACATCTAAATTAAATATAACCTACTCCAATAAAGTACATTAAGCAACAGCAAAATTAAACATAACCTACTTCAATAAAGTAAATTGCAACATAAACAAACCATGTTATGATAATAAAACATGTGCTATTATAATAAGCTGATCTGTGCTACTCAGTTGATCAGTAAAAACAATCTTAATACAGAAAATATTTTAAATTCTATTTTAAAAATATTAAATGAAGGAATAGTAAAATTTTAAGGCAAATGGGCAAATATAGAGTTAGTTACCTTTCATTTAACACAAACCGCATGTCAATCTTCCCAATAGAACTCCAGATATCACTCGGAATAGGCTTAAAAAATTTCCCCATGTTAAATTGCCGTAAGAGATTTTTATTTGTGTTTTTATATATTTTAGTATGGTAATAGTTGAAATCCAAGTAAAATGGGCAAATATACAGACAGCTACCTTTAATTTGGTACCAATTGCGTGTATATCGATCCAGTAAAACTCGAGATCTAACTCGGATTAAAAAAAATCTTTTCAAATTAATATATAGATAACTAGTTTAACCTAAGGTTAAGATAGATGGGCGTGTTCTTAATGTCTAAACAACCAATAGTTTTATCGTAACTACAGAAAGTGAAATACTAAAGTGAATAGGAGAGAGAGGGAGGGGTAATAATATTACAAAATGGTGTAGGATGAGTATATAACAGTCATATACAATTATTTGAATAATAAATCTAAACAATCTTTATATAATACAGCAATATTAATAATGTCAAAAGTAATAGCACGACCGTTTTTTTTTCTCTTGACGTTCCTCAAAATGGCCGTTTAGCTTGAATTGGATCTAGCTTTGAAATTTAGCTACAAAAACATCAAAAAACAAAGAAGACAAAACAAGAATAACTTTTAAAATAATTGGACTACGCAGTTGAACCGCTTACGTGAGTTAAGCAAATTTCCAAAATTAAGTTTATTATATGTGAATTATGGTATCAAACAACTATGAATGAATGGCTGCCTCCGTGTACGAAATACATGAGTAGAATTTGTTTGCACTTAAGCCTCCAACTTCGACCACGCGCTCCTTCGTTCCCGAGTTTGCGACCTTGCAACTTTGGGTTAAGGCCAGCGTCGCTTCGCTCGCAGAGTACAAGCTAGGCCGTCGGCCTCGGTAAAATCACGCACTGGGATTTGAACCGGATATTTTTACGGTATTTTATGTTTTTATAAATTTTGGGGGAACCAAACCAGCCATAAGGTTGTGTAAAAAACCAAAATGTGCACAATAATATCCTGTGCAGAACATTTATTTCTATAGAGAAAATCCTAAAAAAGTTTCATTCTAGTACGAAAAATCTAAAAAAAGTTACTTCCTATTCCACTATTAACACCACTAAAGCGTTGTTTAGACAAACAAATAACAATTTCGAATAAAAAATTGGGTTTTTGTTAATTTTTGTAACCCATAGGCCTAATGCAGAGGAAGTAGATAGATAGATATTGACTTTATTTTTTTGGGGCGAGGTTAGGACTATTTAGTCCTCTCTTCCACCTAACCCCAAAACAAATACAAAGAGACAAAACTACAAATGTGTTACGTTTGAAAAATGAACTCAATGCAGGTAACATATTTTAATTACTCTGTATTTTAGTTTTTTTTTTAATTAACCAAAACCGTATTTGTTGATTTTAAAAAAGTTATTTGTTTGTCTACACAATGTTTTGTTAGTGTTAAGAGCGTTTTCATTGATTCAAAACGTTTCCATACAAAAATATCTTCCGCTCGGTTAGGGTGTTTTTAAAACTTTATACCTCTCTAACTTTTAAACGTTTAGTCGTATCAAACAAACAGCAAGAACAAAAGCGTCTTCGAAAAACTTGTAAATTCTAAAATACAAGGTCCCATAAGAAATTCGAAAGTTGACTTGCAAAACGGCGGCCATTTACAAATATTTAACTACATGTTTTAGAATTTCTCAAAAACAATTAAAGATTCTTGTTGGGGTGGAAATATAGGCCCAACTGTCAGGGTTAAAAATAACGGATTGCTAAGGTTGAGAGATTATAAAAACCAGAAACTGAACCAAAGTCATTTACTTCACATTCCTTATATTTTATCTTTGAGTGGTTCAGTGTTCATTCGATGCTACTTTAACAATTATGTTCATGCGTATATAATAACATCTTATAATACTCCGCACAATAGACCCAAGGGTAGGGGTACTATTCCGGTCGACTATTTCCGCCTCACAATGAGGTAGTACAGACTACAACAAAATGGATAAAGCCACCTCAAGACAAAACACCCAGAATAGCTATGCTCATGTACTGTTTAAGACTCGTACGAGCTTCTAATTTAATTGCACCGATAAACAAATACTTTAACGATGAATATTGACAGTGTGTTTGTTCACCTTTCTGTCGGTGCTCCCTCAGTGCGTTCCAACTGGAGTTCCGTGGCATCCACTCTCAGAAAGTCCAACCAAATAACGATCTCCGATCAACAGAACCTCCGGCCTTCTCACAAAATACTGCCCCTTAAATAACACAGCCTTCGGCTGTCTCCCAAAACACTGGCCTTCTATCTTGGCCAGTGGGATCCTTGTACAGTCTACTAGTTTGTCCAAGTATGTCTCTTTAAGTGTGTTTGCTCATGTCAACTATTTCACAACATTTGGAATTATTACCCAATGTTACTATACTTTCTGTGTCTTCGTCTTGGGCTGGTAAAGAATAAACTATTCTTTATTATAATACTAGCTGACCCGTACGGCGATGCCCTTGGTGGTTGGTATTTTCAGTATTTTTAAAGTAATTGTATTCTTTTTAAGTGTTCAGTCAGTAAGTGGTATTTATCTTTTATATGTATAGATCTTAAATAGCAAAAGCACTATTGACATAATAATAAAAGATCTGAAATTATGATGTTAGTAACTTTGATCCCCAAACCCCCCCTAAAATTTCGAAATTTTTCATACCCTTTGTTAGTGAGCACCTATGGAACTAGAGGAAGATACATACCAAATTTCATTCCAATCCGTTCGGTAGTTTTGAAGAAATCGTGATTTAATAACTTTGATCCCCCCCCCCAAACACTTCCTTAGTAAGCACCTATGGCCCTAGAGGAAGCTACATACCAAATGTCATTCAAATCCGTTCGGTAGTTTTGAAGAAATCGTTTTTTAATAACTTTGATCCCCCAAATCCCCCTAAAATTTACAATTTTATTCAACCCTTTCTTAGCGAGCGCCTATGGCCCTAGAGGAAGCTACATACCAAATTTCATTCCAATCCGTTCGGTAGTTTTGAAGAAATCGTTTTTTAATAACTTTGATCCCCCAAATCCCCCTAAAATTTCTAATTTTTTAAAACCCTTTCTTAGCGACCTCCTATATCCCTAAAGGAAGCTACATACCAAATTTAATTTCAATCCGTTCGGTAGTTTTTGAGAAATCGTGATGAGTGAGTGAGTGGTATTTCGCTTTTATATATTTATAGATTTGTATGACTCTATATGTAGTTCTTATAATCCTACCCTACTAATCCTAACAGTTCCCTATTTAAAGTTTAGTGTCAGATGTATAGTATTTAAGATACAAATTCTGGCCCATTTAAAAAATACATCATGTATATGTTTAGAGTCTTGTTCACAAAAACTGTACACTTGCATACATCAAACCCCAACGATAATTCGATATTACTTTGCTTAAACTTATTAATCAATGAAATACGCAGACTAAATCCAACGAATTTGATTACAAACAGTTACGAGACCACTGCATTGTTCACTACCAACAATTAAGTCGGTTAACTTTGTAATTGGCTCGGCTTGAGTCGATACAGCCGAAGCAAAACTAACCGCGGAAAGTAATTTCGTACTTTAGATGTGTTACTGCAAACAGTAAATATAACTTAACGAGTTCATATTGCTTTATAGTGTTATAATTAGATTAAGCAACGAAACTGGCGAACTTATTTAATATCTTTAGACTGGTGAACAATATGGAGGGTTAGTTCGCCCAGGTTTCAGCTCCCACGTAGACATTATATCATAATAAAATTTGCTTGGCGTTAATTAAGGTTTTTGGAAGGACGTTCAATGACGCTGGTTGGGTTAGGAGTTAAGAAAAATATAAAATGTAATAAGTAACGAAAAAAAGGGTTATTAATTGGTTGTTATGGCAATGACAAAAATAAAATACGAGTAACGAAAAAAGCGTTACCAAATTTGGTAGCTATGGGAATGAATGTAAATACATTCAATAAACATGTGTTTTGGTTAATCAATTTAAATTAAGAGACGATCGGTTCCGAGGGGCGTAGTTCAGATATTATCGTCAAGCGCTGAAATTTTAGGTTAGGCCGAGAAAGTAAATTTAAGTCTATGCCTAACCTAAACTGATTGTATGTATGTTGCCGTTAAGACAGGTAAAATAAATTAAACATACACACAATAATTTTAGGTTAGGTCTGGACGGATGAACCAACATTTTATGTGTATTGAATGTATTTACAATGAGTGGGCATTTAGTTGTGTTTACCATCTTAGCTTTGATGGTATAATTAACTAGCTGACCAGTACGGCGTTGCCCGTGGTGGTTGGTATTTTCAGTCTTTTTAACGTAATTGTATTCTTTTTAAGTGTCCAGTCAGTGAGTGGTATTTGGCTTTTATATATATAGATAGATCTTAAATAATAAAAGCACTATTGTCATAATAATAAAAGATCTGAAATTGTGAATTTAGTAACTTTGATCCCCCCCCCCATACCCCTCCTAAAATTTCGAAATTTTTCATACCCTTTCTTAGTGAGCACCTATGGCAATAGAGGAAGCTACATACCAAATTTAATTCCATTCCGTTAGGTAGTTTTGAAGAAATCGTGATTTAATAACTTTGATCCCCCCAAACCCCCCACCTAAAATTTCGGTTTTTTTTAAACCCTTTCTTAGCGAGCGCCTGTGGCCCTAAAGGAAGCTACATACCAAATTTCATTCCAATCTGTTCGGTAATTTTAAAGAAATCGTGATGTAGTAATTTTTACCCCTCAAATCTCTCTAAAACTTCCAATTTTTAAAATCCTTTTTTAGTGAACACTTATGGCCCTAGAGGAAACTACATACCAATTTTCATTCCAATCCGTTCCGTAGTTTGAAGAAATCGTGATTTAATAACTCTGTTCCCCCCAAACCCCCCTTAAAATTTAGAATTTGTTCAAACCCTTTCTTAGTGAGCACCTATGGCCCTAGAGGAAGCTACATACCAAATTTAATTTCAATCCGTTCAGTAGTTTTTGAGAAATTGTGATGAGTGAGTGAGTGGTATTTCGCTTATATATATATAGATTCTACACATTTATTATAATAACATTAAACGTATGGAATCAGTAAGTATTTGTATAAAAAACAATCTAATAAAAAACGGCAATTGAAAGATTAAAATGATGTATGTTGCCGTTAAGGCTGGTAAAAGAATTGAAGAAAAGGCATGATGAACTTCATTCCTGACGAGGGTCCCATGACCGCACACATTTACTTTTTTACTAAACCAACAGCGTCCATTAGTTTGACGTGTTCAACATCCGTAAGAACAAATGTGTAAGCAATAATTGATTGGCACCACCAATTAATTGTGTGCAATAATAGCTTGGAATTACTCTGGATTCCAAGCTATCAGATTGGCAACACATACGGAAATTTACTGAAAATTCATCAATCACTGTAGCTAACCTGAACTGATTAATGGCCAGTATCGGAGGTTACAAACAAAGCAGATGGAGATTACTGGTGGAGACAGCTCACTCCATCATGCTATATGGAGCTGCAATGTGGGCGGACGCTGTCCTTAAAAAGAAATATAGTAGCACATCGTCCATCCATAGAAGAGGTGCCATATCTATAATATCGTCTTACCGTACAGTGTCTGAAGCAGCGGTCTTAGTCATCGCAGGAGTGATCACCATAGATTTGCTGCATATACGACAGAGCCTCACACGTTAAAAGTAGTACAGCGGCCCTTACCGAAAGAACACAGACTCTGAATATCTGTCAGAAAAGATGGAATGACGATACTAGAGGACGGTGGACATACCGTCGCATTTCCGATCTTAAATACTGGACAGAGAGAAAACATGGAGACGTAAACTTCTACATCACTCAATCGCTAACAGGGCATGGTCATTTTAAAAGCCTCCTCTTTAAAATTGGGAAAGTTACATCGCCAAGCTGCAAGATGTGTGAAGCACTGAAAGATGATGCTGAACCCACCTTCTTCGGATGGAATATGGAGAGGCAAAGACTGCTCTCCGTCAGGAGGGTGGTGACAGCGAGCAACGTAGGCAAGGTGGTGCTAGCGAATGATGAAGACTGGAACGCGATCTCTCAACTTGTAAGAGCTGTTCTAGTAAGTAAGAAAGGGGAAATGGCTTGGAATAATGTACAAGAAGGATAGAGAAGAAATGATTTGAGTACCCTGGACTGAAGTAATGCGCAGGCGGTCCAGACCAGGAACTCTGGAGGAGGAGAGGGTTATTCAGTATGAATCTATATCGTGAACCAAGGTTGCGTCTCTGGGTAAGACAACGTCCATGAAGGATTCTCCCTTCTCTTTTTAAAAAAAAGGGTGTGCAATACCACCACCGAGTAAAAGCATCGAATCCAGTGAGCTGATAGGCCAGTCGGTATCGGTAAATTTAGACCAAAAGTTCCAGTAATTTGCAATACGGCTAATTTTTTTTTTATAAGTACATTAAAGTATGTAGAATAAAATAAAAAAAAGTTTACCAGTCTATCGATTTCCCAAAGTCGAAAAAAAATCTGTTATAATTTTTTTTTTTTTTATTATCCTTAATATTTCAAGCTGGGATGAAGATAGAGGAAAATAAGAAATACCACCGTGTAGGGGAGGTATTTTTCAACAAAAAAAGGCATAAGTAATTATATCGTCCGAGCAATGGTTTGTCTGGAAAAAATTCGATAATGCAGGTATGTATTTTTTATGTATTTCGCAGCAGGGGAAATCACTAAAAGGGAACATCTTATTCATATATGAAGCGTTGGCTCATTCTAAATTGGCCGAATTTTAATATACCGAATTGAAACTTGACATACGAGTTAAAATATATATTTTAAACATTTATGCTGAGTCTCAGCTTGTTATCTTGAAAATTACCCGATCTAGAGCCACTTGACTTATCAATGGGTTTCTCGATTTTAGGAGTACCGGACCCATCAATTCATTTTAAACAGCTCCAGTTTAGAAAATTTTCAAAATATCAACCTAAAAGTTTTTTTACAAGTTAAATACATAGATTTAAACAAGATCAAGGAGTATAAACCTTTTTTATTATTTACTTTTCAAAGCACAAGTAACTTAAAAAAGTATAATTTTAGACCTTTTTAGATTTTTCATCAAAACGCTTGAGTTAATCGGCTGCAGATTAGTCAATTTTTTAAATATAGTTTTTAAAATAAGTATAGCAAAAAACAATTGTGTTTTTAACTTCTGTACCAATTTTTAAATCGATTTGTTAAAAAATGTCAAAAATGGAGTCGTTGAATCCAAAGGTGTTATAGTTAAAACGAGATAGGTAAAACAGAAGACCATTTTCAAGCGCCTCGTTTTTAAAAATAACATGAAAAAAATCGTTCATACTTACTAAGAATATTTATACTGGTGTACTCAACTTGTAAAACAAATTTGATGTTGATATTCCAAAAATTGACGAAACTGGAATAGATTGAAATTAGTTCGTGAGTCCGGTACTCATAAAATCGATAATCGAAATCGACTCCTAGATCGGGTAATTTTCAAGATAACAAGCTGAGACTCAGCATTAATGTTTAAAATATATATTTTAACTCCTATATCAAGTTTCAATTCGGTATATTAAAGTTCGGCCAATTTAGAATGAGCCAACGCTTGATATATGAATAAGATGTCCCCTTTTAGTGATTTCCCCTGCTGCAAAATACATACCTGCATTATCGAATTTTTTCCAGACAAACCATTGCTCGGACGAAATAAATATATATGCCCTTTTTTGTTGAAAAATACCTCCCCTACACGCTGGTATTTTTTATTTTCCTCTATCTTCACCCCAGCTCGAAATATTAAGGACAATCGAAAAAAAATGATAATCGATTTTTTTTCGACTTTTGGAAATCGATAGACTGGAATTTTTTTTTATTTTAATCTACATACTTTAATGTACTTATAACAAAAATATCGGCCGTATTGCAAATTACTGGTAGTTGTAACCTATACCGACTGGGCTATGAGCCAACCTTGAGAAGGTTGGCCTATGATATTACATTAGTAAATCGACTAAAATATCGCTTGTATACACTTTTGCCATTGTGACATTTAAATTTGCAGTAAGCACCAATTTACAATTAGTAGGTAAAAAATTCGCCACGATGTGACTCGACTAAAACCATGCTTTTTCGTCTTGTTTCTAAGCAAATATCTGTAATAAAAACGTATAATTTACAATTTTTGCAACGTACCAATTATAACTTAGATGTTCATAAACGATTTCCTGCAAATTACAAACAATTATCTATACAATTCGATGTTATATTGAAGAGGGCTGTTTAGGGCTGTTTTGCCCTGGAATTGAGCACTCTTAAGTTGGAAACTGTCTTACTGTAATCCTATGTTTGATAGCTTTGACAGAAACACAATTCGATAGAAAATTAAACGGCCTACTAAAATTTACTCTTGAAGTTTCTTATGAAAATGTACGATTTTCGAGTTATTTTTATTTAAAATGTTTAAATTACCACCGTTTCGACGCGCTCAATTTTTAAAATTTAATTATTTTTATCAAACTACCTTTTTACATTGACGAGTAACGTGCAAAATTCAAACACAATCGGTTAAGCAGTTTTAGAGATATGAATAATTCAGTCCACAAAACAACATGGCGGATAGCTGGTAACAAAGTATTTCCAGACCTATATTCTTATAATTTAATTTACATAAAGAGTATAACAACTGGATATTCCGATTTTAATTCAAGAGCGATACATAAATAACGGACCTGTATCGTGAAAATTTAAGTACGGTGAATTCGTTTGGAGTTTTATATAAAAAACACAAATTTTAGCGAAACTCATCAGAACCAGGTGTCGGTGATGGGTCTAATATACAGGCTTAGATTAGCTATCTGATCTGAAGTTCGCATCCATTGTTCAGAACAGCTGCTGCTGATATTAACATCAGACTCCTGTTAAACTGTACCAGACTACAAAGGGTATTTCATACAAGAAGGTATTTATTGAATGTAATTAGTTTTTAATATTTTTAGAGTTAATAAAGTAAAGGGGTATATGTAGCATGCATAGCTTGGCAAACGACCAAAACATAATTGTATCTTTAATTTAATTCAGACAGAAGGGGGCAAACAATGGTGTTAGAAGGATTTTGATTTACTCTGTCCGAAATTGAGATGCAGAGTTGTAAAAAATCACAATAAGTTTTATATACATCCACAATGATATTATTTCTAATTCCTATTTTACATTAAAAAATTTATATTTGAAAATCAACTCTTCAACAGATTGATTTAATTAAATTTAATAGTAGCCCAGTCGGTATAGGTTACAACTACCAGTAATTAGCAATACGGCTGAATTTTTTTTATAAGTACATTAAAGTATGTAGATTAACATATAAAAAAGTTTACCAGTCTATCGATTTCCCAAAGTCGAAAAATAAAATCGATTATCATTTTTTTTCGATTATCCTTAATATTTCGAGCTGGGATGAAGATAGAGGAAAATAAAAAATACCACCGAGTAGGGGAGGTATTTTTCAACAAAAAAGGTCATATGTATTTATTTCGTCTGAGCAATGGTTTGTCTGGAAAAAATTCGATAATGCAGGTATGTATTTTGCAGCAGGGGAAATCACTAAAAGGGGATATCTTATTCATATATGAAGCGTTGGCTCCTTCTAAATTGGCCGAATTTTAATATATCGAATTGAAACTTAACATAGGAGTTAAAATGTATATTTTAAACATTTATGCTGAGTCTCAGCTTGTTGTCTTGAAAATGACCCGATCTAGGAGTCGATTTCGATTATCGATTTTAGGAGTACCGGATCCACCAATTCATTTTAAACAGCTCCAGTTTGGAAACTTTTTGGAATATCAACATCAAATTTGTTTTACAAGTTGAGTACACCAGTATAAATATTCTTAGTAAGTATGAACGAGTTTTTTCTTGTTATTTTTAAAAACGAGGCGCTTGAAAATAGTCTTCTGTTTTACCTACCTCGTTTTAACTATAACACTTTTGGATTCAACGATTCCATTTTCGACATTTTTGAACATATCGATTTAAAAATTGGTACAGAAGTTAAAAATGCAATTGTTTTTTGCTGTACTTATTTTAAAAACTATATTTAAAAAAATGACTAATCTGCAGCTGATCAACTCAAGCGTTTTGATGAAAAATCTAAAAAGGTCTAAAATTATACTTATTTAATTTACTTGTGCTTTTAAAAGTAAATAATGAAAAAGGTTTATACTCCTTGAACTTTTTTAAATATATATATTTAACTTGTAAAAAAACTTTCAGGTTGATATTTTGAAAATTTTCTAAACTGGAGCTGTTTAAAATGAATTGGTGGTTAAGGTACTCCTAAAATCGAGAAACCTATTAATTAGTCAAGGGGCTCTAGATCGGGTAATTTTCAAGGTAACAAGCTGAGACTCAGCATAATTGTTTAAAATATATATTTTAACTCCTATGTCAAGTTTAAATTCGATATATTAAAATTCGGCCAATTTAGAATGAGCCAACGCTTCATATATGAATAAGATGTCTCCTTTTAGTGATTTCCCCTGCTGCAAAATACATACCTGCATTATCGAATTTTTTCCGGACAAACCATTGCTCGGACGAAATAAATACATATTACCTTTTTTGTTGAAAATTACCTCCCCTACACGGTGGTATTTTTATTTTCCTCTATCTTCATCCCAGCTCGAAATATTAAGGATAATCGAAAAAAAAATGATAATCGATTTTTTTTCGACTTTGGGAATTCGATAGACTGGTAAACTTTTTTTTATGTTAATCTACATACTTTAATGTACTTATAAAAAAAAATTCAGCCGTATTGCAAATTACTGGTACTTTTGGTCAAAATTGACCTTTACCGACTGGCCTATAGGGCAATCAAATTTCTTTAAAATAACTTACAACCTACTTGTTAATAATATTAACAAATTAATAACCTGCTTTGATGCTATGACAACAATTTCATTTTCCAGAACTTTGTCCATTATTCTCTGTTTGAAGTTATTGTTAGTTAATGATGGATGTTAAATTTTATTATAATTACTTGTTCTGACATTTTTTGTATGATTAATAATAAAACAGAAATGTTACCGACTAATAAAAATGCTGAACTTTTACCAGTAGAATCACGACGTGGTGTTATAACCCGTTCCCGTGCGAAACAGTTGAACTATATGAAACAATAGGGAACTACCCCTTCCTGTTTGCCACGCCTAAACACTCTGGCCAGTTGTCAGTCTCACTCCAACTTGTCAACTAGACGCTTGCCATCAACTGCGTGTGCTTAGTGTTTTGTCTGTGGTTGGTGTGTTTGACTTCCCAGTCTTAGCTCTGAGATGTATCACGTAGATATTTAAGGTTAGTAGTAATTTGTTGTTTTACTTTGTTCACTCTTACATAGGCCTAGTTGACTGGGTTTATGTACCGTTAGTTTTAGTCACTTGAGAACGGGAATTGATTTTTATTCCCGAAACGTCGTGTTTGATAATTTAACACACAAATGATGGCAAATGTCCGAACAAGTAATTATAATAAAATTTGTCCATTACTTTGAAACGAAGCAAGATACTAAACTTTAGTTTGCACCATTCTGTTTCTCTTTCCATAAGTTTTTCAATTGTGTATTACATGACCTGCCTTATATTTGCAATTTTTAACCCCCCTACAACCCTCAAGCTCCCCAAACTCATTATGTCAACAAATTTGTAATGTTATGCAACACCAGATATATACAAGGCTTTGTTAACTTATTTTCAATAACAAAAATACTAAAGGGGCTAAAGGGACTTTATGAACACTCTGTATACATGGTTTCTCTGAACGGATAAACTTTCAGGAATTGTTCTACTAGTAAAAAATAAAGAAAAAAGTACATATAAACATAGGTTCGGAAATGCTTCGCTTCCAGTTATCCTCCATTTTGTTTTTTACTAAATACTTAATATCTTTGGACGTAGGAAATATATTGAACGCAATGTTAGTTGGTATAACATCTTTTACCCATGTAAAAAACCAAAATGTTTTTTCATATACAGTATTTTCAAAATGGCGGCCAGTTAAAAGTTTTAATATAAAATATCTCGAAAAAAGCTAGCTTTATAAAAATATTCCAAGAAAAAATGCCTTTTTTAATGAGTAATAAACGTTTTCTTTTATTATTGAAAAGATATACGAAAAGATGACACGACAAGCAAGAAACAAAGGAGGTTGTAATTATATGTTTTTATACTAGTTAATAAAGTTTTGTAGTGTTAGTTGAACAACTATTATAAACAAAAACAATATTTTAAAAGTCTGTAGACTAAAGAAAAATCCCTCACTTACAAAGCCAATGTATTGAATGTCGACTCGGACGTTTGTTATTCTGCAGTAACAGCGCTGATCATTTATGTTGAAAGCGACTGTCGCGACACTAGCGGAATAAATTACCACCGTTACGGAATCCCTTTGGGGCCGATTTGTGTGAAACTTTACAAGAGTGATTAAGCCCAAAAATATTTATAACTGTTTTGTATACAAGATTTGTGGCGATAAATAAACAATTTCAGTTGCAAATTGTAATTAAAGACAAGGTAAGTGAAAACGTTGGTATTATAAAGTAACAGTTATCAAGATCAGTTTTGAGTTTGTTATTAGTGAAACTTCTTTGGCTTTAGAAACAGTTGTTTTTATCCAATATAAAGTAACAGTTATCAAGATCAGTTTTGAGTTTGTTATTAGTGAAACTTCTTCAACTTTAGAAACAGTTGTTTTTATCCAATTCTCTCATTGTATTTTGTTCATGGTTTTATTATTTTACGATTAGAAAACCGTTATGTGGAATTTATTTAACGAAAATCTCTCTTAATTAAATCCAATTTTCTTGTATTCATTAATTTCCATCAATTCACAATCTAGGAAATACATTATGGGTTTATGATAGCTGAAGTATGATAATTAACGTCTTCTGGTTCCCTGTGCTACGTATTAACACAGTAACGCGGCGCATACGCGTAGACTGTCAATGACGTATGCGACGGAGAGAGTCGAAGTAATTCTCTCTCTTTCTTCTCAACGCCGGTTGGAGTCGGGAAAGGAGAACCGTTTCAATTCTCTTCTCGATCAAGCCAACTCGTGCTACCGCGGCTAGAGAAAACGCTACGTATAAACACAGTACGCACTGCGCATGCGTAAAAAGTGCATCAATATCTATTTGACGCAGAGAGTAGAAACGATATTCTCGCTCCTTCCTTTGAATTGCCAGTTGAAGTCGAAGAAGGTTCAGCGTTTCAATTTTCGTCTGATTCTGGTCAATTTGCCTTAAAGAAGTTTCACTGCAAAAATTTACAAAATTTTCCTTTTTTTCTAGCAAATTAAGTTATTGAACTGAAGTTTAAGCTTGCTAACTCGCCTTAATTCCTAAGTGTTGGCGGAACTAGTTATTTTCTCATTTATTTTAAAAGGAGTTCGTTTTAAAATGAAATTTCCGTACAGTGAGGTAGTGTAAAATATTTGTTCCTTTCAATTACATAACAAATTTTAATTTTATGTTTATAATATAATGTATAGTTTTAATAACAACTGGTGTAAATTAGACTAATCAAAGCACTTAGATTAATTTGTCAATGGTTTTAGAAGTACAATCCTTCGTTCAAATGAAAATTCAGTACTGATATTCTGTATTCAATGTTTTAAACAATGCGGAACGGATAAATGAACAAACCGGACACAAATACAAGATTACAGAGGGAAGCT
>JAGFPH010003461.1:81762-97860 GCA_018207615.1 Philaenus spumarius
TTTTTTTTATTGATTCCTTTTTAGATACAATTAAACAATATACCTTTATATACAATTAATGTCTAGGAAATACCCAACCTTCTGTTCCTGTAATCCATGATTAATGCATTTAATAAACTAATAAACAAAAATGTTTATATTAATTAGAGAGAGAAGAAAGTAAAAATATTAGTTTGGTCTACCTTTTAACACATACATTTTAACTGCTATGTGCGGCTTGCTGAGGCAAGAGGACAAACAATACTAACATATATAGGCAGAGAAAGAAAACCAGAAACAAAACACTGGGTACTAATAATTATAAACACAACTAAATAAAATATAACTATTCAAATAATTACAATAAATTAAATTAAGTAAAGCAAACAGTTGTTTAACCGCTTTTAAACTGACAAGCCAGAATCAGTCTAATAATTTGAAGGAAAAGATAGTAGACATTACTAGAAAAATAAATAATTCAACCACGCAGCTGAACCGCTGACGTGAGTTGAACAAATTTCCAAAATTAAGTTTAAAGGCCCATGTTTTAGGGTTTCAAAAAACAATTTGGGAAATAGTCTATTCACGACGGTGCTGAATAGCTGCAAAATGGTTCGACGCCATTCCGCATATTGGGAGTATCTTCAACACAAAAAACAGTGCGTGCTTCGCACGCCAACCCCAGTATTGGGAGTATTTTCAACACACAAAGCAGTGCGTGCTTCGAACGCCAACCCCCGTATTGGGAGTATCTTCAATACACAAAGCATTGGGTGCTTCGCACACCAACCCCCGTATTGGGAGTATCTTCAACACTCAAAGCATTGCGTGCTTCGAACGCCAACCCCCTTATTGGGACTATCTTCAATACACAATGCATTGCGTGCTTCGTACGCCAACCCCAAGGTAGAATCCACCACATGGCTTTGAACCGGGTACTTGTATGGTATTTTACGTTTTTAACGATTTTGGGGGAACCAAGCGAGCTATAAGGTAGCATAAGAAACCAAATGTACAGATTAATCTTCTATAATTATTTTTGGACATAAACCCACAAACAAGTTCATTCTACTATGAAATCTACAAAAAAATACCTCCAGTCAAAAATGTGCTTCCATTTGTTGGATTTTGTTTAGCCAACCTATGTGTGTACCAAATTGGGACCAAATCGAACGTAAAATTCGGCTGCTAAAGTGGGAACACATATTATTCAAATTTTAATTACACTCCAAAACGTGTTCTGAGGACCATGATCGGTGTTCATTGACTACTCCCGACTATAATGTCTCACCATAAGAGTCGCCTGCAATAGTTCATCCTTCCTATGGAAATTAGCCAAAAAGGAAATTTGTGTTTATAAAATTAACAGCTAAACGATTGCCCAATGTTTGTATATGAAAACGCCACCTTTGGAAACTAAGTTTTTAATGTGGAATTATTAAATCAACAAAAACCGTGAAAAACTGTTTTTTCAATTATATTTTGTAAACTAGCTGGCCCGACCCGGCTTTGCACTGATAGACAAATCAAAGTTAAATGTATATTAACAAAAAATATATTAGCCTATATCAATAAATATATTACACCATGTATTTCTTATGGGGATTTTTAGTAACTTTGACCCCCCCAACCTCCTCTAAAATTTAGATTTTTTTAAAACCCTTTCTTAGCGAGGACCTAGGTTCCTAGAGGAAGCTACATATTAAATATCATTCCAATCCGTTCGGTGTTCCTTTTTAGTAACTTCGACCCCCCAAACCTCCCCTAAAATTTCGAATTTTTTAAAAAAACTTTCTTAGCGAGCACCTATGGCCCTAAGGGAAGCTACATACCAAATTGCATTCCAATCCGTTCGGTAGGTTTTGAGAAACCGTGATTTAGTAACTTTGACCCCAAAACCCCCCTAAAATTTGGAAATTTTTGAAACCCTTTCTTAGTGAGCACCTATGGCCCTAGAGGAAGCTACATACCAAATTTCATTTTAATCTGTTCGGTAATTTTGGAGAAATCGTGATTTAGTAATTTTTACCCCCAAACCCCCTAAAATTTCCAATTTTTTAAAACCTTTTTTTAGTGAACACTTATGGCCCTAGAGGAAGCTACATACCAAATTTCATTCCAATACATTTGGTAGTTTTGAAGAAATCGTGATTTAATTACTTTGATCACCCCAAATCCCCCCTAAAATTTCGAATTGTTTGAAACCCTTTCTTAGTGAGCCCTAGAGGAATCTACATACCAAATTTCATTCCAATACATTTGGTAGTTTTGAAGAAATCGTTTTTTAATAACTTTGATCCAACCCAAACCGCCCCTAAAATTTCGATTTTTTTCAAACCCTTTCTTAGTAAGCACCTATGGCCCTAGATTAAGCGACATACCAAATTTCATTTCAATCCGTTCGGTAGTTTTTGAGAAATCGTGATGAGTGATTCAATGAGTGAGTGAGTGGTATTTCGCTTTTATATATATAGATAATAATTCGACCACGCAGCTGAACCGCTGACGTGATTTAAGCGAATTTTGAAAATTAAGTTGAAATGTTTCAGGGTTTCAACCAACTATTTGGGAAATTTGTCTACTCACGAACACGTTGAATAGCTGCCTCCGTGTATGAAATACATAAGTAGGGCTATGTACTTTATACTTCAATTTATACTTCAATTTATTCACATTTATACTTCAAAAACTATCTACTAAACATTGGTAAAAACACATTTACAGTACAGTACACGGAAAGTAAGTACAATGAAAAACGATTCGCGTAATTAAAACGATTCAAAATTATGGCTTCGTACACGCACATTTAGGGAATGTTTAAAATAATTTAAGTGTTTTTAGGTGACCTAAAACTGCTGCTTTGTAATAACACATGATTTGTTGATTATTCTGTACCATGGGCACTCGTAGAGAAGAATAAAATTTAAGAGAGAAATTCTAAAAAGCCTCACGTACGAGCTAAACTGGGCAATAATTAAATCTAAAAGAAAAAAAATACAAAAGCGTTTCTGCAAAACAAAATCTATTGAAAACTCCGCAATAGCGTTTTAATTAAATGTTGTATAAAGAGACAAAAGCTTCGGCCGGACAATTAGCGCCCCTAATTTTAGAAACACTCTATACACGTTCTGAACATTAATAAAATATAAAATTAATATTGTAGAAAAATTCAAATATTTAACATGTTTATTAAGTAGGGTGTTTTACTACAAAGTTAAAAAGGAAACTTTCTGCCTCATCGATTTTCTACAAATCTTAAAAATGATACTATACTGAAATTTCGGTTACTTATAATTGACGTATTTATAAGGAGTAGTGATAGACTAAATTTATTGTAATACTAGCTGACCCGTACGGCGTTGTCCGTGGTGGTTGGTATTTTCAGTCTTTTTAACGTAATTGTATTCGTTTTAAGTGTTCAGTCAGTGAGTGGTATTTGGATTATATATATACAGATCTTAAATAATAAGATTTAATACCCTTTCTTAGTGAACACCTATGGACCTAGAGGAAGCTACATACCAAATTATATTCCAATCCGTTCGGTAGTTTTGGAGAAATCGTGATTTAGTCATTTTTACCCCCCAAACCTCCTAAAATTTCCAATTTTTTAAAACCTTTGTTATTGAACACTTACGGAACTAGAGGAAGCTACATACCAATTTTCATTCCAATCCATTCGGTAGTTTTGAAGAAATCGTAGTTTAATAACTTTGATCCCCCAAACCCCCTCCACCCTAAAATTTCTATTTTTTTCAAACCCTTTCTTAGTAAGCACCTATGGCCCTAGAGGAAGCTGCATACCAAATTGCATTCCAATCCGTTCTTTAGTTTTGAAGAAATCGTGATTTAATAGCTTTGATCCCCCCAAACCCCCCCCCCCCCCTAAAATTTCGGATTTTTTGAAACCCTTTCTTAGTGACCACCTATGGCGCTAGAGGAAGCTACACACGAAATTTAATTTCAATCCGCTCGGTAGTTTTTGAGAAATCGTGATGAGTGAGTCAGTGAGTGAGTGAGTGAGTGGTATTTCGCTTGTATATAGGCTATATAGATATGTAAACATTCTAATGTCACCCTGAAACGCGTTCATGATCGATGCTCATGACCACTCCTGACCTGTAATAGTTCATCTTTCCTATGACGATTTCCTAATCAACACTCGCACAATACTTTTGTCATATTCCGTCAGATTAAGGTATGGGATTCCAAAAAGGTTTGTCAAACATTTCTTATCCCTAACACTCACGTGCATAGCATGAAAGTAGTATATCAAAAAGGATAGCATAGGAAAATTTATTTAAAGTTAAACTTAATAAATAAATAACTATTGAGCTTAACTTGAGAGAAAGTAACTAGATAAAATAAAAACTGAACACAAAATCTCACAACAAATACGTTTACTAACTTTAAACGCGTTTCAAAGACAATATCGCCATCCTCAGTGATGCACGGGCTACACTAACCAAACTATAACTCAAAAGTTATTGTCGTTGAAAGCGTTTGAATTTAGTAAACGTATTTGTTGTGAGATTGTGTGTTCAGGTCTAAACTTAACTGATCTATTTATTTAAATTTATATCCGTTCCTCGTATATGATGCCTTGAGGGGCTTACCTCGGCAACAATCTTCATCCAACAAAATGTCTCTCAATAAATACAATTCAACTTGTCTACCTCTCAAAATAGCGAACGCATTTCTTTACCTCAATTTAACGTACAATACACACATACTATTATGCATTTATTATTATAATTGCTGAAGGAATATCTACAGTTTTTATTAAGATAATTGTTCTGTACCACAAGAGTCATAGCTCAGCTTTCCTATGGAAATTCGTTAATAATATTTGGTAACTTTAAATACTGTATTCATTAATAATACACGCTCATAAATTATTCATTCCATTAGTTCCTCCCCGGAAGCGGAAATACAACATTGAGACCCGACATGAATATTGCTAACGTTAATTAGTTTATACATGATATTAATTAGAGTATTAATTAATTGAAAATAATTATTTTTAAACGATTTTGTATGTTTGATAATACGCTATTTCAGCGTAATTTTTAATCAAATTAATATTGATATTAGCGCAATATGTTGTAGAAACAAAAAACTAATTTGGTACAAATAATACTACCATAAAGAGGAAATTTCTATATATTTATGGCTGTGAATATATGCGCTTGTATCTTTGAACCGATTCTTCTTTAGTGTGTATACAACACTTTCAGGCCAAGTTTAATGAAAATATGTTCCACATTTTCAAGGTTAAATTCCATGAAATGGATATACTGCGTACATTAAAGGATGATAATAGTATTTACAAAATTAACATAAAGAAAACGGTTTTGTGCAATGGTCTACTGACCGTCAGGCAGGTTGGACCTAAATTTTAGATTACAGAAACTTTTCTTGTTATTATGTATACTATATAACAAACTAACTCCTAATAAAAAAGAGGGGGATATGAAATGAAAACAGTGTAATATATTCCTTAACCTTGCTTAATAGTAGTCTACAAACAAAACATTTTCTCATAATCTATATATATATATATAATCCAAAAATTTTGGACGGTAAATATTTGAAAGTTATTTCTTACTGCAAATCGAAGGCCTATGAGCAATATGTGCACCAAATTCCACATTCCTAGGCCACATGGTTTTTGAGATATAAAACAAACTATATTTATGGTGTTACGGGTTGTTTCAAACCTTAAAAAGGAAATATTTTAAAATTCTTTCTTATTGCAAATCTAAGGCCTATGAGCAATATGTGTACCAAATTTAACATTCCTAGGATGTATAATTTTCGAGATACTGTGATGAGTGAGTGAGTCGGTGGTATTTCAGCTTTATATATATAGATATCTGTCCCATGCACAAAATGCCTTCAGGGGCTGACCTCGGCAACAATCCTCATCCAACAAAATGTCTCTCAATAAATACAATTCAACTTGTGTATCTCTCAAAATAGCGAACGCATTCCTTTACCTGAATTTAACGTACAATACACACAAGTTATTATGCACTTATTGTTATTATTTTTGAAGTGGAATACCTCGTATTTTTATTAATATAATAGTTCTACACAACTGATTTTGCTTTTTAAATTTGTCTACATTTTAAGTTTAAACTTAATATTTTTATTTACAGCCTGTTTGTACTTTCCACGTGTGACAAATTCGTACGTAGCTCATTTTTAGAGAACAGAAATACAAATATAAAAATACATCTGGTTCCTTTTACATTGAAAGTAAAAATAATTCGACCACGTAGCTGAACCGCTGGCGTGAGTTGAGCAAATTTCCAAAATTAAGTTTATAGGCCTATGTTTCAGGGTTTCAATCAACAATTAATTATGAAATAGGTCTATTCACGACGATGCTGAATAGCTGCAAAATGGTTCGCACGCCATTCCGTATATTGGGGTATCTTCAATACACAATGCATTGCGTGCTTCGACTATAATGTTTATTGACTATAATAATAACAGTATTCAGCTGATTCCTATGTAATATTTATATTATCAGCTGATTTCAAACTTAAATAGGTTTTGTGCTGTTGAAGTAAAAACAACACACACTATGCTTATATTATAAAGAGGTAAAATTTCATTGTTTGAATGTAGGGGGTAATCTCTGGAACTACTGAACCAATTGAAATTTTTTTAAATGAAAAGCTACAATATCAATGAGTAATTTAGGCTAGAATTCATATTGATAAAAACATTTTTTATTTCAATATTTGCAAATTTATTCAGAACAAATTCACACTTGTTGAAGAATATAAAACAATTGTTTCTATTTCTAACTTTTTGGATAGGTTTTTGATTAAGTATATACCGCAGCCTTACTGATTCTTCTAACCTTTATTATAACTGCTGATATAAAATATACGAAATAATTTGATTTGAACATTTAACATTATTTTACTATCTTAGTTTTGAGGTTGTTATTAATTATACGCCTTTATTACAAATAAAACATAACATATGTGTTTAGAAGGTTTCATCGGGGGGTTGGCGTGCGGAGCACGCATGGGTCTCCTCTAGTTGATAAATAATATATATATTATCTACATATCATACACATTTTAAGACTCTAAACATACGCCTATTTAAAGAGCACTAATCAAGCCACGTATATCTGTTAAAGGACACAGTCATACTCTAGTAAATAGTCGAAATTAAGAAAATATTTTTACGTGTCACTTTATTTGATCAATAATTAATTAGTCTGACAAACTACATGTGGCTAAACATATTTTCTTTTTTGGGGATATGGTTTCACCTTGAGCTCCTGTGAGAATCTGGATAACACTTCATGTACAAAATTGTAAATAGCTATAGTTTGTAAAAAATCTTAAAAATATATCTTTTGTTTTGTAAACTGTCTTTTATTTTAAAACAAAGTGAATACTTAATAGCATCGCAATTATATCGTGTTTTGACTTAATGTTTTTGTTATTTGATGCAGATTACAAAAATGACATTATTTTTACACTTTATGACGAAATGCAAAAAATTGTACCGACTGTGCCTTGAGCCCAGTAGGTGACTCATGACCATAACCCAGCGCGGCCGAGCGAGGGCTAATTAGGAGTAGGGACACCTCCCCGACCGTCCTAAGCTCTCAGCCGCCACGAATCTTTGCGCAAGGTAGGCCTATAGTTTCAGTAAAAATAAAGAAAGTGAAACGAAATAAATAAAATGGTATTGCACCATAATATAATCCTTATAATTAAACACATTTTCCGAGTTAAAAATCCCCAAGCCATAGTTAGGTAGGCCTAGATAAAGATTTGTTTAGATAGAACATTTTTAAATGATTTTTTATTATGTGTATCTAATTAATCTGTAAGTGATATTCACGGGGCTTACTATTCGTTGTTTATGTATGACATCTAATAAGCTCCCTAAATCTCGTTCAGGCCTATAGTTTTTGCCACATTTCTACCCATATAGGTTGCGTTGAATTTGTGTATTGCATTTGGTTAACTCATTTGTACCATATACCCCATTAAAAGTAGTAACAGAATACGGGAGTATCTCCGAAATGAGAGATTACATGGGGAGGTGAGTTTTTATATAACCCAGCTGTTGACTGAGCATGGTTGCTTTCAGACGTACCTGGCGAAAATAGACAAAGTGGAAAGCCCGGTGTGCCCATACGGCGATGCCGTGTTGGATGATGTTTTGTCTTCTATGTGAGATGGGCAGAAGAAAGACGGGTCATCTAGGAAACGATTGGTTTGCTTACACCGGCCAATATTGTAGCGAAGATGCTACTTAGTGAGGACTCTTGGAAGTTTGGAACCAGGTTTAGCACTATACCGAACGCATTCTAAAGATTACAGAAGCCAGCCTATAGAACTGTCTACAGGAAGTCAGTATAAGAAGATGCCTTTTATGGTCATTAAATGCACTACTCTGAAGTAATGGTAATAACGGTCCCAGAATGGAGTATACCGGATGAACCGGGAGTCCCACACACCAGGGACACGTGCTCTCTGATGGTTCCTAAAGGTGCGTACACACTTGTGCGCTGCGCAGCGCGCGTGCAACGAGTTCTCTAAGTTAGTATGTGGTGTTGGAGCTGCACACGAACCGCGCGGCAACGGCACATCACGATCCATCTCATGTCGGTTTTTTAAACGAACCCTTTGTGTGTTTTGTAGTTTTTCGTGTGCCCTGATTGTTGATTGCTTTGTGAGTTATGGAGTGGTCAGAAGAAAAAAATAATTAAGTTAATCGGTGCCTATCAGAAAAACCCTCTTCTGTGGAATAAAACTAATTTTCAACTAATTTCTCATTATCATCAAAATCATTCCTCAGTTGCCTATTAGTTTTAAGAAACACTTTTGTATATATTCGATATTTTATTTCTAGTCTGAATTCATAAAGTAAATTCAATTTCACTAAATAACTGGCCAACAGATTGTGAATTTTAAATTTCTTTAGTTTAATAAAAATATTTATCATCAATTTATTTAATTGGCTATTTTAATTTCAGGCCTATTTCACATTTGTTTAAATTAAAACCCAAGTTTGAGGCCTGTGATTACTACCAGCAATATAGCGTATAGAAAAAGGTACGTATAATTTATTTACACCCCTGTCTTGAGTAAAATTGCAGTGCGGAAATAAGTGTCCCGTTTAGAAATGTGAGGCCCAATCTTCTGCACCAGGTTCTCAAAGTCAGAATGATAGCGGGTTATCTTTGGATCGCTGGTCAAGTTGCACGGCGCGATAGTGTATACGCACCTTAATGCATTCTCCCTCCATCCGGAAAAAATCTCCGAAATTTTCAAAAGTATTTATAAGCCTTGTATAATAATAATTGTTTATATCTTAAAATATATTTCCTAACTCTATAACTATCTCTTATTTAGTAGTTATAAAACATTACATTATAACACATCCTACCTCACTTTTATGAATCAAGCTGTTTCTAAAGGTCCTTTATTCAGAATAAAAATAATTAACTTTTCTTTCAATTTTATGAAATTCATTAGCTTTCAAGTCTAGGGGAGGATAAATAATAAAACGAACCTTTTTACATCACTTGTGCGAAATCTGCTGACAAGAATAAATTAATGCAACAGCTGGATACAAGGGCTGCCGAGATTCATTTAGACATGCAGGAGGGAGGGGAGAGCAAACATCCCCACTTCATTAAGTGGCATTCCTGCTTTACCTGGATATAATTAGTGGGATTATTTTGCATAAACATTAAGGACGAATTTTAACAAATTATACATTTACAACTGCATTTCCGCTTAATTGATATGAAATAAATTTGCTTATAAATTTTAATCCTCTATGTTTAAATGAAAAACAAATATATGTACTGCTAATAATTCAGAAACTACTTGTCCAATTTGTATAAACATGTAACTGATGTGTAGACCAATGGCGCCCAAGTAACATGGATTACTTGGCATGGTACTTTTTTTAAAAACGTAACTGTACATCGATTAGAAAGTGAAAAGTGTTTAGCATCTAAACCATTAACGATTGTTTTAAAACATTAAGCAGGAGACATATTAACAGAGAGAAAATTCTTCAAAAATACCTAACATCAAATAAAATGAAAAGAAAGAAAGCATTCGTGGGACTGTCGACAGAAATGAAAACGGTCATGAATCGTTAATTATATTGGTTCAATCCGAAATTTGATAATTATTTTTATCTTGTCCCGTTTAAAATTAATATATAAGAAATACAAAATAACATATAATATAAACATGATGTCTATAGCCAAATAATAATAAAAATTAAAATTTAAGGTTAAAGATATACCTAACCAACAAACGTGTCTTTAATGCATTTACATTTACGTAGTACGCGCATACGATACAGACGTCACCACCGATGTCAGCGATCTGAGATTAGAAGTAAGCATAGCAGTGCAGTTCATTACCCCCCTAGTATTGACATTGTGCTTCCTCATTTCAGAAGTTATGTTAAATAGTTTACTTAATGGTGTTTAAAATACTCAAATTTCAGATTAAACCAATATGATCAACGATTCATATTCATTACAGTTTTCCCTTCTGTCGGTAGTTCCGCGGCTGCTTTCTTTACCTTTAAATAAAACTCTCTACTTTAAAAAACATCTGGTGTGCACATCACACAACTTTCCTTACCAAAATAGATGCTGTATCAATTACCAAATTTTTCGAGCGAGAGATTGATGATACCATTTTCGAGTTAATAGGAGTATCCGTTTCGAAGAAAGCGGTACTAACTTCAAAGCGGTTAATCCCACGGACCTGATTTTGGTCTCAATCGATTTCCCACCCCCAAAAATGTCAAGGTCGATACCAAACACGGCTAGTTTAAAAAAAGTCATTTTTGCCCCCCAAAAAGGGCGTTTTTGGGGTCAATTTTTGGAAAAATGGAAAAAGTTGAGTAGGGTATCTTTTTTGACATTATTTTGGACGCTGAATCGAATGAGACCATTTTTAAGTCGATAGGACCAGCCATTTCGGAGATACAAACAAAATAACTTGCGTTTTTGTAATAACTTTTTTCAACGAATTTTTAAGGGTATATAGCGTACATAGCGTGTTAAGGGGGTCTGAGTAGAGTATGTTAGCAAAGTTTAATCAAAATCGTTAGAGGGGTTTTGGAGTAAATACCAAAAATGTGCTAAAAACTGGTCCCACGGTAAGACACCACCTCCGATTTGCTTCAAATTTACATGGGTTTAATTGTTTACGTGTTTGAAGATATCCTGTAAATTTCAGTTCGATCCGTCCAGCCGTTTGCCCTGTGCACTCCGGACACACATACACACAGACAGACCAATTGCCAAAAATGCATTTTTTGGACTCAGGGGGCCTTGAAACGTAAAGATATTATGAAAACTCGACATCGAATTTTTGGGTTGATCGCAATACTTACCTTACCTAGTATAGGGTAAGGAAAGTAAAAAAGTGGTCTATCTAACAGTGAAAGTTACTTACAAGTAGTATGTAAAGATTTCTATGGAAATCCGATATAAATGAAATATTTATTCATAGTGTTTTAGTACGTCAAGGATTTTAACTGTTCTAACCAAATTTCACTATCTGAGAAGACTTGTTCAAAGCTTTGCTAAGTTTTAGTTGTAATCCCCTTTATGCAAGAAGTTCGAGGGTAAAACGCGAAGCGTATTTTCCATTGAATAAATCCACCAAAGACTCTTATGTGTACATCTCACATTCCTTTACATATAGAATCCTTAAGTTGTTACTTCTGCAGACATTCTGTTCTGCTTCCTGTAATTATGTTTGAATATGAAACGAAAATACATTTTCTATGTAGAAAGTGTTTGTTGGCGTTATCGTAGACATTTTGTTAAGGCGATCAGGTTATGCGCCAAACAAAATAAACGGTACCAGATACTGGCACATACTTTCTCACAAACGTACTTAAATGATTAACACGTTCACGTTGAGAAGCGGCTGACGCACAGTGCATTGCACGCCAACCCCCGCATTGGGAGTATTTTCAATACACAGTGCATTGCGTGCTTCGCACGCCAACCCCAGTGTTGGTATTATTTTCAATACACAGTGCATTGCGACTTCACACGCAAACCCTCTTCTTTGGAATATTTTCAATACACAATGCATTGCGTGCTTTGCACGCCAACTCCCGTATAATAACTGGACTTAACAACAACAACTGTGACTTAATAATTGGAGAAGGAATAGTATATTTAGGAGAGTAACTAATAAATATTATTACTATTAGCTAAAGAGAAAACTATTCGTTCGATTTCGAACAAATTTGCACCAATCATGTCAATTAGGCCTGTATAGATAAAAGGTTTTGAAGAATTTGGAAAAAACAACCCCCTTTTTGCCAAACAATCCCAAAAAATCATTAATTATTGTTATTATGTGCTAAACGAGAATTTTTTGAAAGATGCTGTTTTTTTGCATATGGTAGGGTACATTAAGGGCTTCAAAATAAGCCAAATTTTATCAAAATCGTGTTATCATAACGGCCAGTCACACGGTATCTTGTATAGGATTCGTACGTGAGAGTTTTTACTCGTTTGATATAATTTTGAGATTCAAGGATCACGGAGTCAAATACTTTTATGAAATAATAATTTACAAGTATATACAGTTCAATTCTTTGATTTATTCTCTACACTTTGTTATAATTTTTCTTTTTTGTACTAAGATTATTATATTCCTAAGTGGCTATTTAAACTAGGCCTATTTTGTAAGCAGTCTTAAGTATTAATATAAAAACTGGTGTTTTCAAAATAAGAAATTTGAAATTAATAAATATTTTTATACAGTTCTATTTAGAACTAAATTAAGAATCATTTTATATTTACGAAAAAAATTACAAAAAATGTATACTACTTTCTATGTAGGCCTAAAGTTGAACTTTTTAATTAGTTACTAAAATGTGTTTGTTTCTTGAGCTAATAACTTTACATCAATAAATTATTGTTTACTGGCATATATGAATGCTTTGAACCTTTCTCTACAAAAAAGCTTTGGAACACTTTTGGATTGGTTTATAGTTATTACGTTTGGAAAATTTTTGAAGTATGCTTGCACACGCACCGAAATGGCAAGGCATTGCAAAAAATTGGCATGACACTCGGAGGGTTAAACAAACAGTTCACCAATTGGTACATAAAGGTGTCGAAAAGTAAACGGAAACAAATCCTTAATAGCAGAGGTAATACATCTCACCTAGGAAAAACGTAAATAGGTGGTAAACGTTTTGTACGACGATGATAACACAAACCAGAGAATGATTAGATACAGGAAAATAAACCCAAAGATATTTAAAGTGAACTATTCTGACTGTTACTATCGCACATACAAATAAATATCAAAAACACGGTATAATATATTAGCGTGAACATTGATATCTATAATACTGTACAACAAAATTCCTGCCATTCACGCAGTAACTCTGACCCTACTGCGCATGAGTCAGGATTGAGGTCACCGCTACCCCCACCATCCTACACCAGTCAAAGTGCCTCCGTCCTAATAAAAACTTTGGACCTTCTGCGCACGAGTTAGGATCCAGGTAACTACTCCCACCACGCTACTACGATTCGAGTGCCTTTGTCCGAATCAAAAATGTGGCCGTACTATGAATGTATGAGGATCCAGATCACTACTACTCCCACTGCCATACCCCAGTCCAAGTGATTCTGTCCTAATAAAAACTCGGATCCTACTGCTCATGCGTCCGGATCTAGGTCACAACTATCCCCACTATCTTACCGCATCCAAGTTCATAAGACCTAGTATCTGTACCTACTGCACATGCGTCCGAATCTAGGTCACCGCTAACCCCACCACTCTAACCCATCCAAATACCTCTGTCCTAATCAACAATCAGGACCTACTGCGCATGCTTCAGGATATAGGTCACAACTACCCCCACCACCTTACCCCATCCATTTTTATAAGTCCTATTCAGCAATCTGTATCTGTACCTATTGCACATGCGTCCGAATCTAGGTCACCGCTAACCCCACCACCCTATCCCATCCAAATGGCTCTGTCCTAATCCATTGTCATTTCCTTAAACATATTAGAATAAACTTCTGCTTGCAATTTTTCCGCCTCGAGTCTGTGCAGGTTGATGAGCGAAAATAACAGGGGGCGCAGCTCTCAATCAGTCTTTTCAAATATTACTTCCCCGCATAAATACATTATTTCCAATATTTTAAATGATAAGTTTTTGTTCCTTAGTTCTATTATACAAGTAATAGTAGTTTATATGCCATTTGAGGAAATACCATGTTATATACAGAAAAAGAAAATAATAAAGTGCATTACATAAAATATTTAAAGATGTGCTATGTGTTAAAATGTTTATGTTGTTTTATTTAAAACATTTGTGCACAATATATAATTTAAGGCAGGTATATAACACTGTATAACTTAAAAGCCAGAACTGGATGGTAAAGTTTTATGTCGGACATAAATTTTCAGCAAGTTTAGTTTGTAAAAAGTTTCCCCAGCAGTTTATCTCCTGGGATACATAGAATACTTCTCAAGCTATAAACCTATACGTAATATTATACAAAGTCAATATATGAAGGAAAGTTAGATGGACTTATTACTGGGCAAGGTTGTATGAAACAAAAATATATCTTTAGAGTACCTATATAGCGCTTAGTTTATGTAATGAAACGCTTGTTTCAATTGTTCGAACAGTTATTTTTTTTTCATTGAGACATTTTACTCAAATATAAAACTACCTTTAAATGTTCTAAGTTCTTTAAAACGAATGATAGATCATTTTATTCAAAAAAAACATTTACTGAATTAATAATTTTTTACAGCGCTTTTCCGACATTTGGTCAAATATAAACAGTAGCCTAATAATGGTAAGTACATAAGCTCTTGTATCTCTATACTGGTGGAAGTGAGTGTGACCGTCTAATCACAAAGATGGACACAACCACAGATCTACTGCTACAGGTCTTCATATATAAAGGCATTATGCATTGCATTGAGTACAGAGCTTTGATGAGGTTAGGGGAGCTCATAAGGGTATAAAGTTAATATTATTAGACAAAACACTGTAATACTGAAAAATTATAAATTCCAAGATAAAACGAACTACATTTCTTGAAATTTTTCGTTCATTATTTTTTACATGTTTACATTTTTTTACGTGTTTTACATGTGCCCAAATTGGCCGTTTCCATTTTGTGTGCGTAATTTACAAGTCCCCAAATTGACCATTTACATTTTTGTGCGTTATTTACAAGTGCCCAAATTGGCCGTTTAAATGTTTAGTAGTATATGGTATTTAAAAGTGCCCAAATTGGTCGTTTACATTTATTGTAGTCTACGTTATTAAAAGTGCCCAATTAGGTCGTTTACATTTTTTGTAATCTACGTTATTTAAAAGTGCTCTATGTGGCAATTTTCATTTTTTGTAGTCTACGTTATTTAAAAGGGCCCAAATTCGCCGTTTACATGTTTTGTACTTTATTTAAAAGTGATCAAATTGTCCGTTTACATTTTTTGTGGTCTATATTATTTAAAAGTTCACAAATTGGCAATTTTAATTTTTTCTAGTCTACGTTATTTAAAATTGGCCAAATTGGCCGTTTAAATTTTGTGTACGTTATTTAAAAGTGTCCAAATTTTTCGTTTACATTTTTTGTAGTCTACGTTATTTAAAAGAGCCCAAATTGTCCCTTTACATTTTTTGTAGTTTACGTTATTTAAAAGTGCCCAAATTTGCCGTTTACATTTTTTGTGGTCAATGTTATTTAAAAGAGCTCAAATTTGCCGTTTACATTTGTTTTAGTCTACGTTATTTAAAAGAGCTCAAATTGGCCGTTTACATTTATTGTACGTTATTTAAAAGTGCTAAAATTAGTCGTTTACATTTTTTGTAGTTTACGTTTTTAAAAGTGCCCAAATTTGCCGTTTACATTTTTTGTGGTCAATGTTATTTAAAAGAGCTCAAATTTGCCGTTTACATTTGTTTTGGTCTACGTTATTTAAAAGAGCCCAAATTGGCCGTTTACATTTTTTGTAGTTTACGTTATTTAAAAGTGCCCAAATTTGCCGTTTACATTTTTTGTGGTCAATGTTATTTAAAAGAGCTCAAATT